>CM032894.1:13428637-13698637 GCA_019176425.1 Megalops atlanticus | reverse complement strand
CAATTTGTATCAGCCTGAAGGTAATCAACACAAACTGACCACACATGCTCTCTATGACAATTGTGCAAACATGGACCTAGAAAATGTGGCCAAATGAGCACAAAGGCTTGGCTGAAGCGGTAGATACTGATACAGTTCTACAATTTTACAGTTTCCTGGGTTTGTGTACTCTAGCCTTCTGGGGCAGTTATAAGGGACTCGTGGGGCGATGACACGCTGGGGAGGGTGAGTTATCGCACGCAGGCGATGGCTGGGGGTCGAGGGGAAAACACGCAAAGGTCATCCAGCCACCTCGTTTATCAGAGCCGGATGAAAACAGCCATCCTGAACCAGTGAGTGATCTGGGGCTCGGATCTGGGCTCTGGGAGCATTGTTCATATGCACAGATATAATGACAATACGGTGCTCCTTCATTGTACTGGCCACACCCACATTTATGACATCACCCCCATTTTTCACCAGCTCATGTGAATATTTAGGGTGATAAAACAGTTTCATTGTAAACATTTTGTCATCACAGCAACAGCACACTAGTGGCAATTTTTCTTTGATTTTAACCCAGTACTGCCGGGTTGTAGGTACAAAAGTACAGCAAAACACACTCAAAATGTACTGCTTGCTTTGAATTGAAGAAAAAAACAATTACATTTTTTAAAACTGTTGCTTAGAGAGGGATTCTGATGCAAAGTTAAAGTTGTTCAGTGAAGAAATTTTAATTGTTTTCTTTCCTATGTACTTGGCTTTAAAGCAGTGAGCTCTGGTATTGTCATGCCTCACAGCCAACTACATGCCCAAAACACGAAGCGTGGTCTCAATTCACACCGCGACGGCTGCAGGAATATGCAAATGCGGTATCTGATCTGAACGTAGCCCTTAACTTCCCCGGCGTCAGTTTGCGAGGTCTGCTTTTCAGGTTTTTTCTATGCCGTGTGGATATGGCAGGGTGAGGCGCGCCACAAACTTCCAGAGAGATGCACCCCCCAACCCGGGGCTCCGAACACCGCAGCCAACTCGCACGGAACTGAACACCTCATTTATCAAAATTGTTCAGCAAAAATGATTTATCTTCTCATTAAGTATGCGCAGATGTCTTTAATGGGCGGATGTGCCCATGAGGTAGTGTTGATATTTGTTAGGGGGTGGTGGATTGAGATTGGGGGTTGGGGGGTGTGGGGTGGGTGGGGGGGTATTTTAGGGGTGGAGGGTGGAGCTAGGGGGTTTGAGAGGGGAGCTGCAGGCTTGACCAATAAGCGAGGGGTCAGTTGTGCTCTGGAGCGGGTGTGGCGAGAGGTTTGCATTCCTGGATGGGCCACAGGAGTCCCGTTTTCATGAGCCATTGACACTGGTCTCCTTGCGTTCTGCGCAACCCGGGGCTAGCCGCTGTCTTAGAGGGCCTTCGGAGAAGACACAGTGCACGGCTGAAAGCCATTAAACTCAACAGACCTGAAAAAAAGAGGGAGGGAGAGGCAAAGAAAACACTGGCCTGCCATAACACATGTGATCTTCTCTTCACAGCACTGCCCTGTTAATTCACTTTACCAAGTAGCAAATGTGTATTTGACAAGCAAGATTTGCACCATTGTTCTTTAACAGTTTATTTGCTGTGCTTTCAGTGCTTGCTCATTGCTCAACAATCTCAACAATAGTTCAACAACAGTTTCATTACAAGTAATGTGTCAGGTTTGATGCCACTGAAAGAAATATGGCATATTGTTTTTTTTTCCATTTGGACTATAGAAGTTTCAAAGACTGGATTAACTGTTCAACCACATTAAGCATAACTGATGGGAACACTCAAACAGCCCATTACACAAAACAACAGCATTTCTGGTTCTGAACCATTGAATTGTCCGTGCTTAATCTTGACGTGTATGCCGTTAAGACCTAGCAACCTCTCAGAACACGCAAATTCCCAGTGGTTCCTGTTCCATCAGTGCAGAGGGAACCACACCATCAGTTCTGACCCTCCTCTTTGTCATTCTTGTGCTGGCTTCAGATCATAGCATAATAATACATCAATTCTTTCCAGACCTGGGGTCCAAGTGGATGACCCAATGTTGCCTAATTGCTCAGAGAAAGCACTGAAGAAACACCGCTTTAATATTCAAAACTCAAATTAACACAACCAAGCAGACCTCCGCTCCAACACCACGCGCTTTAAAATGCTGTAGGGTCAATGACATGCAAATATTTGCATGTTCTGTAGCTTAGAAAGAGGGAATACTTCATCATGCTGTGTGCATATAATTTAATTGAGTCTCTGGTCGCTGCCGTCTCTGCGAATTTAATTAGTAGCATACTTACAGCGCCAATGCCCAGCTAATGAGCTTCATTTAACAGGATGTTGCACAAGGTACCACCCAGATGAATGTGAAACGTCATTTCCAAAGATGATAAATCTCACAGCAACACTCTGACGATCAAAAATAGGTGTCAGGGTCTTCCTGTGAGGGAAGGAAGAAAGTGCTCATGGGTACATGAGATTTTTTGCAATTCCTGGGTGGAAAGAGTGGTGCATCATGGGGTAGCATGTAAAGGAAAAAGGCTATGACACACTGTGGTAAAAAAAAATTCATGCCATCACAGAATGGCCCCATCAGGCTAAGATGTAGACAGACTGATCAAAAGGATTGAAGTGGGTATACAGTGAAAGTAAATATGTTGAGGCAATTACATGAATAAATAAGCCACCATTTACCACATTATCTCTTTGGATATGGAACTAACCTTGCCAAATATTTTGTATTTTTTCCCTTATGCATTGTGCATTGTATGTTAAAAATAAAATCTTAATGAGTATAACTAGAAGCTTTGAGATTGGAGTTTTAAATAATTGCTGTAAATATTTTTCTCTCTTTTTCAGTTCAGTTTGCCATTGAAGCTTAGCTGCCACTGTTAGCCACTGAGGACCCAGCACATGTGTAGAGTTGTCATTATAAGGGTTTAAGATGAGCATTTTTTCTCATCATAAACTGGAAAAAGATGTTGAGTGAGTATTATCATGTTCATATTATTATTATTATTATTATTATTATTATTATTATTATTATTAATGCTCAGGTCCACCATGCAAATCATATTATTCTTAATTAGCCACCTGCCACAAAGTTATTTTGCTCTTTCTCTACTGTGCTGCCTGTGTCGTGACACGGAGCAAAACTTAATGGACCTACAAAGACAGCGATTATCACCTTCGTAATCCTACGGTTCATTAGCCGCTGCTCCTGAACGTTAAGTTGGAGAAGCGATTTGGAGAGCCGGGCCCTGAGAGACGACTCCATGATACGCAAATGAACAAAAATGACTAAAAAGGTGCCACTGGCTGGCATGATGTGTGCTTTGCTGGAAGGTGGAGTGAGAGGGAAAAGGTGTTTGTCTTCACTTCGCTTGCCTGCAGTCATTAAACTGTTTCAGCGATCAATTAAGTGGTGTGAGCCAAGGTTACAGAGCGAGGAGGCGGTTTGTTTAATTGAGCTTTTTATTGCCAAAGGGGAATTCTTCATTTTAAATGATTCTTTTAATGGTCCCTAATGTTTACACCATATAACCCACAAGTTACTCTGCAACGGAGGAACATGCTCAACATTTACAAATGCATGGGACCCGCCACCTAGGCCAGTACATCCCCCAAATACATTCAGTTTGATCATTGGTAACTTAGTCTCCCACTGGCAAAAATGAGTCCCATATCAAACACTGAAGAGCTATGTGTATAGCAGCAAGCTAAAATATTTTTTAAAAGGGTTATTTTATGATTTTCAGATGGTTATTTTATTAAAATCAAATGAAGTGTGCATCCTGTGATCTCAGGAGAGGAAGCCCCAAACAAACACAATTTTACAATAGCCTCAAATCAGCTGTTGGGGTACAAGATTTATTCTGCGGCATCATATTTAGGGGTAAGACCCCCTTTTTGAGAGACTTTTTGACTGCGGTTCTCAGTCGCACCTTAAGATTAACTTGACTCTGTGTGTGTGTGTGTGTGTGTGTGTGTGAGAGAGAGAGAGAGAGACATCCAGCCTGACTTTCCCCTTCTCTTCCTCACATACTCCCAGCCTGGATCATGATCCCCCCCCAACCTTACTCTTAACCCTACCCCTAACCCTAACCCCCCCAAACCACAGAGGACTGGTTGGGTGATGAACAATGCAGGCATGGTGTTTGTCCAGTGGTGCGTGGGTTACTGACTGTCTCAGCTGTCCAGTGGAGACTGTTTGCAGGTGTCTGGCCTCCTGGTGTATCATCCACACTCCTGGCTGGTACCATGCACATACCTAGGCACAGTGTACCTCATCTGCTATGAATAAAATGAATGAATGGTCTGCCGGTTCAGACCCAAGCAATTTGAGGCTAATTTTGTCTTTCCTCGTTTTCCATGTCAGTATGACCAATGTTCTGTTAGCATACAGTACGTAGATTCTTCCTTAAAAGGCTAAATTGACAGTGTATGTTATACAATATTGCACACATGCATCATAAGAGGCATACAGCACTAAAACATTACTAATACAAGTGTCATAGTCCATTTGCCTTGTTACTGCTCTGTAAAAGGCTCACTCATTTAAACTCCCCTCAGCTTCTGTGAGAATGAGCATCGACTTAGACTTTTTTTTATCCTTTCCTGGAGACATGTAGACATGATTTATTCAAATGACAAACCTCGGCTTTCGTTTTTCCTGGGGTAGTAGTCATTGGGTGCTAATGTCGGATTACTTTACTAGCCATTCTGCCTGTGATAAATGACTGAGACAGGCAGTAAAAAATAGATCAAAACCACCAGGATGGAAAAAGGAGAGAGAGCAAACGGCGGTAAATCATTCAACTCAACGCCCAATACGGCCGGAAAAAGCCACCCATTATTCTGCTGCCATGGCTGATAAAAGCAGAGGATGTGATTAGAAGTGGGGAGATGGAGCAGTTACATTTTGTTGGGTTTATACCTTAACAAGCCATTATCACCAAACTGGGACTGAGGGCCTGGCTGAGTGTGAAATATGAGTGCCAGTGCACACGCATGTGAAACACTTCAAACAACTTATTTGAAACGGCTGATGGGGGGTAACAGGTATTAATATAGGGCATGGGTTCAAGGTTTGTGTGATTTCTTGGTCTCTCGGTGTCCCTCACCCCAGCCATAACCTTACTCGTAACCCTAGTTCCAACTGCTCCCCATCCAACCCCCTACCTATAAGCCCAACTCAGGTTTATAAACCCAGCTCATATACACAGGTTCATATGTGCAATTGAATTTGCACAGTAATTGTTCGCCAATAGAAAGCGCTTACCTGTGTAATGTAATTGTTGATATTTTGGCTACTTTATATAAAACAATGACCAAATCTTGGTGACATAAATACTGTTTTGTATGGGTATTTTGTCAAAGTGTGGAGTTTTAGGTCTAACGACCAAGTTATATGCATCCCTGAGACTGAAAATAACAAAGCCATTTAATTTCCAATTTGATTTAGACTGTGTATGGTTATAAAGAGGTGAGAAAAAGTCAATCTTACATGGGTAATGAGCGAAAGCTTTGCTCTGTGCAATATTGGTTTTGATTCAATATTCTGCTCTTCAAAAACATGCCCTCTGCAATCCGTCCAGCACTGCTGCTGATCAGCCTCCTCAAAACCAGGCACTATTCCCTGTGTTCCCGTTCCCAGATGCAGTAATTATTGCCATGCAAAAATGAAGCTGTTGCTCAGCTGCTGAAAGTCAAAACACGAAATGCCAAGGCAAAAATAATTTTAAAAATAATCACTTCAGTGCCCCCTCCCTTCATGAATTCATTTTTGAAGAGACGTATGAATCCCTAACACCAGTGAACAAGATTACCATGCCGTCTAGAGACCTCCTTTGACCTGGCCAATGCAGAGAAGCCAAAAGAGTAATTATTGTGGCTTGGCTGATTTTACTTCAGTTTCTCATATGAAGGGGGAGGACATTACAGCCAGGAACACTTTTGGGCTTCTCTCAGAGGTCAGACCAATGGGGTGACCCTCAACCCATGGTTAGAAGCCTGCTTTCTCTCTGTGAACTGCTGTATGCCTCCTCACTGGTCCGTAGCACTCATGAGGATTTTGTGCAGAAAAAAGCCAGAGCACCAAAATGGCTAACCCTCACCACAAATTTGAGCCAGGAGAGTCTAGCAGCAGGCAGAGAAAGTGGTACAGGTATGTTCACAGGCTTTCATTGTGGTCTAGAGTGAGCTACAGTCACAGCTAATTTTCTAGTGAACAGCCATGACCACATGTTTGAGCTAGCTGATCAGAGTGCACATGAATAATACAAATTCTTCACACAGTTTTGAACTTGGTCCGGTCAGCAAAAGATAGGTGTGTGAAAGGGAGGTCAGCCCCTGGAGTTTGGTGACAACACAGTGCATCAGGAGTGTCTTGGAACATGTAAGACTAGTTAGGCAGAGGGTCAGGTGGCTGCAGTAGTTTGTGGCCAAATAGCATGTAGCTGGTGATTAGTATTAGGAGGATGGTCAGAGGTTTGTAATGCTGTTACTGAGAGGTAAAAAAGAGCCTGTGTCTGTTAAGCAAGGTGAGTTTGTTAGCAGAGCAATGTTCTGTTGCCCCTGTTACACCTGCATAGTGCAACATCAAAGCCTGGTACTCCAAGTGGGCACACGGCTTGGTCGTTGGTTGAAAACTCACACCGGCCATGATCTGACTGGACGCTGGAGGCCCGGGTCAATGTTGTGTGAAGATGGGTGCAGGGCCCTACAGCATCGTCAAGGTGGCCACTGCTGACACTCCTCCTTTGAAGCAGCAGGTGCAGCAGAGGCATGAAGCGACCCTCATGGATGGCAGAACAAAGGGATGTCTATGCTTTTTTGAAATTAAACACTAGGCAGATGAATTTCATCTCTGATGTCACAGCATTGACTTCTGGTCTGAGGGTGAGTGATCAGTCCTAATCTGGTCTAAGGGTGAGTAATCAAATGAAAGGCTGAATTCCACCAAAAAGAAAAACCTGCGTGATCTCCTATATAATTTACATGATGAAGAAATTAAATCTGTAGCAAACTATCTAAATATGAAAACAATATGAAATTATTTCAAATGTTTGATCTCTCCCCAAAATATCTGATTTGTACCTGAACATGCTGGTAATTGCTGAAAAATGAATTCATGGTTAATCATTACAGGTTCTCAAAATACAACAAAGTGCTTTAATAATAACAACATCTAGTAATTATGAAATATGTATTACTCCTTAGATACAAAAGACTTGCTAAAAACAAAAAGAATCATTTGTGAAACAGAGCAGGGGACTTGGAGAACTTAATCAGCCTGTAGAAATCAAAGAATAAAAGTGTTTTGAAGAATAGAAGTTTATGCCCAGAAAGCATGCCATTTGGATTGTTAATTTCCATTTGACAAAAAAGGAACAATTTAAAAGCACAGTTCGCCTTCTTGATGCTTCTAAGTTGAAAAATGTACAAGACTCGCTTCTCTGGCATATAACAAAAACATGCAGTTTCGGATTATCCTGGGACACCCGTGTTGATGCCTTCTCATTCCGTGAAAAGGCATTCTTGTGCGAATTGTTCGTTTTCTATTATTGTTCTTATGTGTTCACAAAAAAGAAAGGAAACTAATTGATTGTGCCTGAAACCACAGTCTCTGACAGACCTCTCTCCTCTCTCTGTTGTCCTTGGATGTTGTTAACAAGCTGAAGGGTAGATTTAATATTCATCATTTCCAGCCAATCGATTCCTCAGAATCAGGGACTGCAATAGGTAGGACTCAGAGGAGGAAAGAGGAAGTTTGCCAGAGATCGGCCTTGTCATTGTGGTCAGAATATTTGTAATGTGCAGCTGCAAGCTGCAAGTTTGAAAACTCTCACCATTCTTTATATAAACCGTGTTATGTCAAAATTATTGTATATGAATTGGCTTGTTTTTCCTTTTTTCCATGCTAGTCATAAACATGATGTTTAATTGGGAGCATTCTATATTTGGTAACAACACTGTTCCCATGTTTGGGTGTTTTGGCTTTAGTTGATGAATCTATAGGCTGTTCTGCTGGTGGAAGCCCACTTGGCTTGTAGACAAGATATCGGGCTCAGGACACTCACCAGACAGTCCTCACAGTAGAGCGGATCAAGAGGTCACGGTTAGCTAGGGCCGAGGGGAGGGGAGCAGACCAAAGTCACAGGAGCTGAGAGGATTATGACTCCTGACGGGACTCTCTCCCAACAGCTGGCAAACAAGGAAAGTCCCAGGCTTAAGGGCCTTTTCCTGAACTGTGATTTATGAATTGCATCACCCAATGACCAACAAAGATTTTGCTTGGATTCTAAATTTTCTCTTAGTATGGTATCTCTTAGTAGTCTTTTTCTCTTAGTATGTTAAATGTTATTGAGAGAAAGGGGAAATACACAATAGCAAGAATTACATTTGATACTGCAGTCTTTCAAGTACATTCAGTGCTTCTGAAAGTTACTGGTGTTTTAAAAAGACAATGCCAGCTTACCAAATGAAGTACTTACTGAAGGGGGTTATTTTCCCCCGTTGGTCTTGTCACCATAGAATTTATTGAAATCTTAATAGCTTTTTTTACTGTAAGCTTCTATCTCAGAGTGAATTATTGGACTATTCTGAAATATTCCCTAGTGATTGAAAGGGAAGTATTCAGGACATGATTTATGGTTGCTAATTGTGGTATTCCAAAATTCACAATGGACTACAGAAAAAAAAGCACAAAAGTTTTGAGATGAACATCTGGAATAGCTGTTGTAGCTCAAGCCAAGTTCTTATCCTGGGAGTAAAGTAAAACCAGTGCTGAATTTGAACAAGCAGTACCCTGGAGATTCTAAAATATTTTCCCTTGTCAACTAGGCCAAAGGCCCTCAAACTGCCCAGCGTGGCTGACCTTTTCCAAACCTTGGCCGAGGGTTCCTTCTCCTCCAGAGCTCCGTTTGCACTGCATTAAAAACAAGACCTGTTAGAGTCTGACATTAAACCAGCATCCACATGAACACAGAGGCCCTCTCCTCTGGAACATCGACTGTGCGAACCCCGGAAAAAAAAGGAAAAAAAAAAAAAACGAGAAAACCGTATGCTTTTTTTTTTTCCCTTCATCGCCCTTGACGACAGGGGCTGAAGCAAAACCCACCTGCAGTTTGAGAAGGTTGTTGCCAAGGCCTCCACGGCGGCCCCCGTGGAAACCTCAGAGTGCATGAAAATGACTTGAACGGTTTCCAAACACGCTAATGATCTCTCTCACTCTTCCTCTTTCTTGCATCACAGGGTCCATCTATAACCTTGGCGATCTTGTCTGTGTTTCCCTGCTTAACCTTGGCTGTCCGTCTGTGTGTATTTTTTCCCCGCCTGTCCCAGCACACGAAGATGCGCCTTCGATCATGATGAATTAAGCTTTGCAAATTAAGTTGATTTGGGAGTCTGTATATAGCTGGACAGGGTGTTACAGCATTTTATTTCAATCTCGGTTTAAATGAATTACATTGCCAGTGTGTTCAACAGCTATAAATTTGCAACCGACTAGGGAGGCAGTGATGTATTTGGCCAATGAGCGAACAGATTTCACAATCAATGCTTTGGCAACCAGACACCCACTGTTCCTTAAGTCTTCAATAGAAAGTGACAGAGTTCTCAGCTGTAAACTGCACCTTTGAAAAAACAATAGGTCATGCAGTAAATACACAAATAATGTTATTTGAATCAGATAAATTTGTTTTAAAGACTTCAAATTACGCAACTAATTTTGGTTGAAGTTGTACTGTGCATCACACTCCTCATTTATATACAGTCTGTCAAAACCTTTTTCACAACACATGTGGTAACACTCTGATTTTTTTGCTGACTACAAATGATTTCAGTGAGATGCTAAGGAGAACCTTAGGGGAGTTTAACCCCCTTACACTCCAGATACAGAACTGAAAACCACTCCTTGATGCCAGATTTTAAGCAAAATTAAAAATGTCTTTTCTGACCAGGGGGTGCTGTAAAATGTTGACACAAGCGAAGGTATAACTAATAAAACAGCAAATATGGACTGTGTTTTTTATATATTGCCATGTTATGATTGTGTTTTCAAAACCAAAACATGTATCCTTAATCTTTTCTCCAGTAAATATTAAAGATTTGTACAAATAGACCTTTATTTCATCTGGAAAACAAAGAAGGCCAGCACCAGAATAAAAGCACTGTTTGTTCCAGCACCACTCTTTGTCTCTTTCCACCTCCATATGATTAGTCATTTCTGGATAATTTTATCCACTGACAGTTGACAGTTGAAGTCACAATAATGATAAAAAAAAGTCTGGAACAAAGTTCTGACTCTGTACCGTGCACATCTACAGTAGTTCCACTACAGCTGAGAATGCCAAGCTCCTGCCGCCTTTCCTCCCGTTCTGCCACACACATTCAGCCTCTTTCCCACAGTACCTTCACAGCATTGAGGGGAACAGATGGCAAAATACGTTGCGCACCTAAAAACGCATCTTTCCTTGGGGATGATTTCATTTTCAATATGGCAGACTGTTCCCCCGAATGCGGCGGGTTTGTGTTCTTAACGGTGAAAGAGTGTCTATCATCGGGAGGTTGAGACACTCATTTAAAAACATTATTATCAAGAGGCTGAACGGCAAGGCAGATGGAATGGAAGATTATAAAAAGCTTCCATCAGTCGCTGCCATTAGCGTGCGCTCAATTGATGACAGCTGGTCACAAATGGGCCTTGTTTGCCTTTGTGAATATATGATAGAGATATCAGAGGAAACCAGTTAGTCTGTGTTGTTCTTGACTTATTTCCCACCGAGCTTTCCCCAAGCTGCCTAACCTGGAGCGTTCCCTGATTGCGTGCATCATCGGAGATTTTTCCAGCGCACGGCTGTACTTTCCTATGTTACAAGGTTCACTGTGTAAGTGTGAATTATGTATGCTGATGATGATGGTGATGATGATGACGATGATGATGACGGTGATGATGTCATTAATATCACTTTGCCATTGATAAGAGGGTGTGGCATTTGTGCAGAAGTTGTGCTGTGCAGTTGCAAACTTTTACAGTTCACTCTCTTTTTCAGCAGGTTATGGAACATTTCATAATAGTTCCAATTTTTTCCATCGGCAATGGGCTACGATGACAATGTCATTCTGCTACAAGCTGGTGGAGATGGAGCTGAAACCTGCCAGGGTTGCTTATCCGTAAGTTTTGCCATCTTTATGATCACGTGATTTGCTCAGCTCCCACAGTCAATCAGAGGTGTTTTTTAATTCAAGTAAAAGTCTGCACTGCCTGTGAAACAGCATCATTTCCATAAGAGGAAGTAATGTTATGATCCAAAGCGCTCATGCTAGAGTTCACAGCTGTGACAACTGTATTAATAGCCTCTACTAATGACCCATCAGATTTTGGCCAGCAAGGCCTATTCCCTCTGACAAAAGTTCTCTGCAAATTTTTTGACCTGATTGTTTTGGGTACAATGTTCTCATTTAGTTCACCTGTGTTAAAAGCCCATAGGGATGTTTAAAAAAATCGTTACATGCAGTTTGAGTTGGATTGACTTTAAGGAAATATCCACTACAATTTACCTTGATAATCAACTGCTTTGATAACAAATACAACAAATGGGAAAAATAAGAATAAATTGACTTAGCAACAACTTGTGAAGAAGAGAGAGGGGGCAGATGTGGATGATATGGTCCACCAAGGACTTAAGTCTGGTGAGGATTATGTTTTATATGATGCGCTGCCATGGAGATCGTGCCACGGGCCAAAAGTATTTGACGAGCGTGGCTATGCCTCCAGCCGGTGACCTCCACTCAAGCAAACCCCAGAGAGACCATCTGGGACCACATCACTTCCCTGGCCCTGGATCCGGGCTGCACGTCAAACAAAAAAGTGCTAGTTTGTCTTTATAATTCACGTTGTCTGTGGAAATAGTCCCCCCAATTTTGACGATGTGAATAATTGAAAACACGAGAGGGATAATGTCACCGAGATCTGCAATGCGTGGTAAACAATGCCGCAAACTGTGCCGACGGGCTCTGGAGCCTGTTTCATTCCTATGACGCTATCGCCTGTCTTCCCTCCTTTCGCCATCTCGGGAACACTGGGGATGGTTTTGCTTCATTCGCGACAGAAACCGCACAGAAACTGAATTTATTGCCCTGAGGACAGCCGTAGCGTCTGAAATTCCATTCCCATCTATTCTGTTTTGTCTGCGAGACGCAATAAAAGATGATTCTGTGACACAAAAGAAAGGCATATTTCAAAGGCTTTCTTTGTGTGGTGTCATTGGAGTCTAGTGTTTCGTGATCACGTCTAATTGTTTCATTTGTGTAAACAAACTTGTTGTTTTGCTAATGCTTTAATTTAGATGACCATGTCTTTGGCCCTTTTTAAGTTATCTTTAGGTATCGCACTTCTTGTTATCATATACATATTTCATTACTAGACGCTAAAGGGTTATTGGATACTTGTTAGGAAGGTTTTGCTGTTCTTCATCAGAAAGACTCAGTACCTACTACTCTGTAGTCTTCTCCTGATAAATTGCTGAAGCTAAGTGGGGTTGGGCTTGATTAGTACTTGGATGAGAGAGCTCCTGGGAAAACTAGCAAGCTGCTGGAAGAGGTAATGATAGGCCAGTTGAACGGGGGGTGGGGACTCTCCATTCTGGAACAAGTAACTCTAAAACCCCACTGCAGTGAGGGGGGAATTAGAGCGTCCAGTTTCTTTTGAATGGAACATTACAAAGAGGTCCTGACACACCGTGGTCATTAAAGATCTCATGGCACTTATCGTAAAGACAAGAGGTTTCCCAAGTGGCCCGAATTCCCAACCTGCCCATCTAATTATCTGATAGTAATTGGCTAAACAAATCCCTCGCTCTTCGACTCAGCTGATGCGTGGTGAGCAATCAACCCCGAGCACCCTGAGGTCATCGAAAGTGATCGTGGGTGCTTTACAATGGAGTTTATTATTAATTCAAGGCCTAATCCTGAGCAGATAACTACAATACAGCATTTCACAAATCTGTATTTGGTGGTGATTTAGGTGTAATTGCATACATATCTGACAATAACAACAGGGTTACATCAAGGCTGCCAAGAATGGATGTTTTGTTTGTATGGGTAGAAACAGATCTCCAATTATTCTTTGTTCCCTGCAGAAAGGGTAGATTTAGAATTTTTTTTCAGCATCTGTAAAATTACTTGCTTGTCAATGAGGCGTGTCGAGGTGCATGCAAAGGGCCAACCTCATGCATGGAGGTTAAAAGTGCACATTTGCAACAGGTCAGCAAAAAATTACCTTTCCATTCTAAATGGTAAATTGCAAAACTAACCCAGGGACAGAGAGGAGGAATCTTGTTGTAAACACATAATAATTAAATTATTCCTGTTAACAATGTTTTTCTTACATGCTTTCAGCTTTCTGTTGAATGGCTTGGTCTGAAGTTGGAAGGGTCCGTTGAACCTTTTTGCCTTGTCATTTCTGTGTTGTGATGCTTTTGTTTGCAAGAATTCCTAGATCAGACAGCCACTGGTCAGATCAAGAAGCCACTGGGATGTGCAAAGATGCAAGTGAGGATAATGAGGTTTCCTGCACATCTGACTAACCAATTGCTACACACCACCCTTTTTCCTAGCATAGCATCCACTCCAGTTTTCAGGGATGAAAGGGAATTTTCAAATATTTGTTTTAAACTGTAATTTCACATTTCCTGGTGAATGTCACTCATAGTCGCAGACATGGGGAAATGTTAAATTCCGCCTCCCACACAAAAGAGTATAACAGTGCTGTCCCTCTGTAGCCATTGGATGAGATTTAAAAACTGCAGCACCCTCCTGTCAACAACTGACAAGGTTTGCTAAAGAATTTACCTCCATTGACTGCCAAAAGATGGACAATGCCATAACTTTACAGAATATCCCTGAAGTCCCTTAGAGGAAAGTTGGATTACCGTTTCCCATGTGCAGGGTAGGCTGTGAGCGGTTATGCGGGATTAATGACACACAGAAGCCCCTGGGAACAGTATGAGCTGGCTCCCCTGGTGGAAAGGAGGCCTTCCAGCCAGGCAGTCAGTAAAGCGATGACTGGAGACCGTACAGTAACACACAAGGACATGGAACCAGCGAACCCTCTTAATGGAGCCTTTGTAATCTAATGACCCCCCTAAACTGTGAACCAATCCATTTTCCAGCCATTATCTTAAGCTGGTGGTCAGACTACGCCTCTAAAATTTTACATTCACTCCACAAAGGGGATATTGTCCAGTCAGTCCTGTTCTTAATCCCTGTGATTACATCACATCACACATGTTGTAATTACCCCCGAGGGGATCGGCGTAATAACTCTTTTGCTTCCCAATCTCCTTTACTGTCCAAACACCTGACAGACTTGGCAAAAACAAGGTGGAAGTGCCATGTGTAATGAAATAGGAAATCGATGAGAGATACAGGACTTCTTTTTTGTCTGGTGTTTTTTTTCAGTCCCTCTTTCCCTTGTCTTCTTTGGCTCTACCTTCTTTCATTAAGAAATAAAACTCGCCGGAATGTCATTGGAGGGCTATGACGGCCAACATTCTTAAAAAGCCTGCAGCCAATTAGGGAGGTACAATGTACTTTTTGTCCCGGCGAGTGTGAGAGTGTTGTTTTATGGCAGTTATTTATTGCCTTATAACCCAGAAATCATATTAGTTCACATTGAATACATTGTGTGTGCCCGTGATTGATTCTCCTTGCTGAGCCGAGCTGATGTGGCAAGTCGGGCCAAAGAAAATACGAAAACAAGACCTACCGAGGAGAGCTGCAGCTCGGATGTAAGGGAGACGCTTTCCTGCTGACAAAACGGACCGACAGGAACCACAGCACACAGCTTGCCGAGCACAGGTTTCCCCGACCGCTCATCGCGAGCGAAAAGTACCCCACCAGCAAGGGGTCTGGACCGGGGCCGGGTGATCACTCGAACGGGGGGGGACTGTGACGCCGTCTTTACGAGGTGGCCCACAAACGGACCCATTTTGCGGAACTCTCCGGAGAGGCGCACAATGAGCTGGTCCTCGGAACAGCCCCCGCTGCCACAGATTTAGCACCCAGATTGAAACCGAACCTGAGAAACCCTGCCAGTTAAAAACATTCAAAGACATTTTATGGTTTTGGGTGTCATGCAATTTTATACCCCAATATGAATATAAAAACTGTTTTATGTCGACCTCTCTGGTCTCGTTAGGTGTGCATTTCAAATTCTGCCTCTGTATATTGTTCAAATGTTGCCGCTCCATTTTTTCAATTAATTGTAAGTAAAGACTCATTTCAATGGAACTGCAGTTCACTTTGACATTAACTCTGAGTAAGAAATCTGAGCCAATGTTCTGTTTTTGAAGTTTTTTTAAACACAATTTTTCATTCATTTCAATGATTGCCAAACTGTTGTGTAAGAAACAAGAGGGAAGCTCTTGCTAAAATTCCAAACTCAAACAGAAGGATAATAACAATAAAAGAGAATAAATTGAGGCCTCAGTGCAATACAGAAAGATAAATATAATTTTAAATATCAGGTTTTTTATTACAGCATGTTTTAAAATATTTACCTTCTATGATTCTTGCCAGTTACACAAATTGTGATAAATATGCGCCATTAAACAATTATCTGTGGAGCAAAAAATCTGGCTGTTTGGTAGAGTATTTATCACAGCTGCACCTTCACTCTCTGACTCGCCATGTGCCTCTGTCTCCGAATCAGAAGGTGAACGCGCAGCTCACGGTCACAGTGGACAAAAGGCAGGCGACTGTGGCGGTAGTGCAGTTTTTTTCCCGAGCGCGTTAGTCACTCTGGGGAGGGGAGCTTGGCCATCCGCGGCGCTCAGCGCTGGAACGCGGCCCTGCCCTTCTTTAACCCCCACCGCAGAGCGTACTCCGCGCAGCCGGGAAACAGCAGCCAACTTGTCAATACCCGCCATCTGACAAGTTCAACAATAGTTGAGAGTAAAGCTCCAGGCCCGTTGCCAGGACTCTGGGAGGTGGATAATCGCACTGTCAGCCGTTCTAACCCGTTCCGTGATCTGACCAACAGTGCACCCCACCAGGAAAAAAAAAAATGTATCCCAATAAACAGCTGAATTTTCTATATAAAGTATCTTTTTTATGAATTTTATTCTGTCCCCTTTTTCTTTCTCTGCTCAGTGCAGATGTTGGAAGGATTACAGTATGAGCAACAGCAAAGATGCTGAGAGCTTCCAAGTCTGCAAACAAAAGAATTGGATGGGAGGAGGAAACGTTGGAGGGGGTTTGGATTAAATTATGGTATGATTAAGTGTTGACATTTCTGAGGCAGTAAGACTGGAAATTCGCTGAAACTAGAACAACTTGGTGAGGTTACTTCATGAGCAGTAAAAAAAAGGGATATTTGGTTCCTAAGTGATTATGGAGTAGATCGTTGTGGAAGGTGAGAGGAATGTGGAATTAGAGAATTGGAAGCTCCAAAATGCTCCAGAAGTTGTTGGAAATGTTCCCCTGAAGATGCCACATTTGAGGGTTTAAGGTTGTCATGATGTGTGACTGGGGTGTACAAGACAAAATGGAGCTGCACACTTAGAACTGTATCAAGATGTTGGCAATAAAATGTAGACATACATTTTCATTAGGATTTAATTATTTAAGATAACACAACACTTAAAAATATTTTGAACAAAAGCATTCAGTAAAATTCTCTAGGTATATTCATGTCGTAAGGTCAATGTTATTGTTTGTAAATGGCTATTGCTGCCATTTATTGTTTATAAAGTGATAACTAAAGCAACAGATGATAAAGTGTAATTCAGACAGCAACTACATGAGACAAAAATGTTCAGCCATGTTTCAAACCAGTGATACAGTGCAACGTATAGTTCCAAACAGCATACGGTACAACATTCTGGCTTGAGAACTAAATGAACATTATGTATGACTCAGTAGATGTATTATACAGTTAATTATTTACTTTGCACTCTTTTTGCAATAACTTGTCTCGAAATTGTATTATTCAGTTTTTTTACTAATATCTTTAAAAGGCAAAATGCAATGGCATTTTCACAAAGGAATAATAAAAGATTTCTAAGCCTTGCTGTCTGTCATTGGTGGTATTTATTAAGTTAAATTCCCAAAATGCAATGATTATTAGTAGTGCAATGGGTACAATGTAACATACCATCACAGTTGAATGAAACTGTAATTTGGTTGTATTATTATCATTTTTCACTTGTCACATGTTTTTCTTTTGTGGGGTCAGTTTCAAGAAAATAATTCCTAAAATTAGCCAACACTATCCACAACAATCATGGGTTTTTATTGTTATGTATTAGTTGTTTATTTATTTTTATTGAAAATATGTTTTACAAATTGAGGCTAAACATGTTCACTGTATTGGATAATAAATTATCCATAATAGATTTCATAAGATAAAGCATAATTTCCTTTATAAATGTAATATTTGATTCTATATTTTAAAATCCAAAATCCAAAATGAATGAAATATGTTTTTAATTACTATCAAAATATACATGGTATATTGTAAATATATCATTTTAGCTGGTATGTATGTGCGTATGTATGTATGTATGAAATTCTATGCATACACATATTTATACGTAATTAGGCAGACTAACTGTTCTAGATAAGTGTGAAAGTGGCAGGACATTTTGCAATATTATTACAACATACAAAAACATATTCTGCTGTATTTTGGATTTCATATTACTTGTACAAAATAATGTCTCTGTGGACCACAAGACAGAAGTGGGCCTGCACTGTAACAAATTTATTTAAAAAATCCAGTGTTTACAAGGACCTTCTGAAAAAGGAAAAGTGCAGATGGACCACAGATAAAACACTCCAACAGATGAGCTGTTCAGTGAAATTTCGTGAAAGCACGATTGGATTAGATTTGGAATAGCCCCTCCTCACACCTTGGGAGGACAGTGCACGTGAAGACCTCTGATCAGTCCTTGACAGTTTGTCCAGTCACAGGGCATGCTCCTTACTTTTAATGAGACCTGCAATCCTCCTCCCAGCTGACCGTTAAACAGTGCAATCAGATGACCAAACATCTGCACACTGAGACCTCCATCTGAGGAAGACAAAGTCTCTCATGGCCTCAGCTCTGGTGGGTGGAAGGCCGTTAACTTTTGCACACGTTTGTATGTTAACAGTTATACACCAGTCTGAATGTGTACTATCCCTCAAAGACAGTGACTCTGAGGCAAAAATTCTAAAAAAATAATTACTGTTTTGATGCACAGCCTGTCTTGAGGTGGTTAGCTTTGGATAACCTTCATCAAAATAAATTTGAATACAAAAAAAGTTTATCACTTTTTAATGGTGGATTATTTTGCTTTGTAATAACTGCTAAATCAACAATGTCACAACTAAATTATGCTGGAACAAACATTACAAACATATTACAAATTCCAGACAACAAATGAAGGACCTGATTTAAGTTTCTCACAAAGCCGTTAGCCACATGTCATTTTTTCTGTAAAGTCTACAGTTTTCAAATAATTCTTTTATTGCTTTCCTGGAATTTTTCTGTTACACTTGATTATAAACTGCGGCGTGATTCACTGAATAAGATGGTGATAACTGACACAACTTACATTTATTTTAGTTTACATGAAATTTCTGTTATATCAATAATAGTTTTTCTGCTACATAAATTGTCACTTTAATATATGTATTCACATTTAAAAAAATATCAAACAAACTGACAAATATAGTTTTCTTAGTGGAAATATAATTATGAAAATGATACTTTCATGTAGGTCACAGACCTGACACAATGTATATTCTAAATAGGATGACAGATAGTAAATCAAATGACAATTACCTCCTATCTGTGTCTGAGTGTGTGTACTTCATATGAAAGAAATGGTTTTATTATGATTCAAAATGTGTGGATTATAATCCGTCAGGAAAATCCATCCACAAAATAATACTCTACAAAATTAAATGTATTTTGTAACAAAAACTGAAAGTGCTCTTAAATCTAATTTTTTTTCCAGTCATGGAGAATTGTATGGAAGAATATCTTTGTTCCAAATGAATGGTATCCCAGGTGGAGGATCTTTTTTCATTATTTTTCAATTAGTTGATATTTTTGTTAATTTAATTTTGTTAATTTTTATTAACCTTATATTTTTAAGGTAAGTTAAGCAATGTAACCACAGAAATAAACCATTCTTCTTCAGATCATATCCTTATGAGCCGGTAAAGTGTATAACTTGAATACTAGTAGCGTATTGAGCTCTTCGCAATTTAAAATCAATAAAATCAAGCCAATCAATAGTCACAATCTGTTCTCTCTGTTCTCTTGCTAACTTTATGATGCTAACTTGTATAACAGTCATTTAGTTGGTATCTGTTGCTTTACAGTTCAGTAAATAATTATTTTGGAGCTGCCATTCCATTTTAAAATGTCTCATGAAACCATTCTTTTTACCTTTTTTAGGGTAAATTGCAGTCTGGAAAGAACTGTAATAATGTAATTTTTCCACCATTGCACAATAATTGTTGCAAAACAGTTGCAAAATACTCACCAGTGACATATTGTATAGTTTACTAAATTTGCTTATATAAAGCAAACAAACATATACTTGGCAGTGTGAAAATATGTTCAAAATAATATTAACCGAACGTTTTTGATGTAACAATATGTACATAATAAGTTCACTTTCAGAAATCTTCACACACTCAACAGTCCCGTCCTAAAGTAAAGAAAATGTGATTTTGGATTCCTTAGAGAGCTTGTGTCAGCTGTTGTTTGAACTTGTTATGTATTGTTTTGTTATTGAATGATTACATCTAAATTTGGCTTTTTAATGCCAAAAATTTGGTATTTCATTATGAAATACCATTTTTTTGCACTTTTTAAATGATTCACTCAAGCAGCAGAAAAGAAACCTGTAGTGCAGTTGTCATGCTGCAAAAAATACAGTTTCATTATAATTTCATTAAAATGTCTGTCAAAAAATATTTCAGGGAAATACACCAAAATGAGGTGCATGAGCATTTTATGCTGTGCTAACAACACGAAAAGTTGTCAAAAACTCAGTTCTGAAGCTGAGGTGGGGGAAATAATGAAGTGCACAGCCATGTAAAAGAAAAGCTGAAATTATTCTGATACCCTAGAGTAAAGGAGCAGAGGAGCAGGCACAGGTAAAGCCCTCCTCAGGTAATAGACAATCTGTTCACTTAATACACATATTTACACTCACATTAACATATCCTGGTATTAACATTCTAAGCATTTAAGACCTGTTTCTTATCTTTTTTTATCGATAGAATGGTTTATCCCTCTATTTATTCATATTCCACATCCACTTTCGGTTCGGAGGCAGAAGAGGGAAATGAAAAAAAGAAGAGGTAGGAAAAAAAAATCTAAGACCTTATAAAGACGGTCTCTAACACATTTTCTGTGGAGGTTTTTCTGAACTCTATCTCAGCTAATCACAAAGGAACCTATTAGTGCTTGACATTTTTATCCAGCAGCCAAACACTTCACATCTCGAATGCAGGCGGCTAACAGCTCTGGACGGCTCGGCCGCTTTGCCTGGGCCGACCGCTGCACCTTTGGGGCCCACCTGAAATTCGATACCTGAGCCGGAGCGCCGGGGCTCCATTGATTTCATGTCAGCCGCAGAACTTTTCAGGCCATGTTGGGAGCGTGCTGGAGAGAGAGGGAGAGGGGAGAGAGAAATCTTAATTAGAAGAGGGGGATTTGCGGGGCCTGCTGCAGCTTTGGGGATCTGGTCAATGAATCAGACAGGAGAAGAGAGAGAGAGGGAGAGAGAGAGAGAGAGAGGGAAAGAGAGAGACAGTGAGAGAGAGAGTGTGAGAGTGAGAGTGAGAGAGAGAGTCGGTGAAAGAAAGGAGAGGACAGTAAGGTGGACTGAAATCAAAACGCAGACCTGCACAAGCCAACGCGCTGGCTGTGAAGTCGAGGGGGTTTTGAACACCTTGTTCTCTCGTAGATCTCCCCGATTGTTCTGGCCCCTGCTTTCCAGGGAGATCCCAGCAGATGTGTGCTCGCACAGAAGGTGGGGCCCTGGGTGGATCTGCACTGTTGAACTCATTACGCAGCATTAACTATGCAGAAAAACAGTTTGCTCCTCTAATTGCAGAATTTTTGGATGGCGAATGGTCAAGCAGAGCTCGAGAGGAACTTCCCCCACCACTTCCATCTAGATTTTTTCTCACATATTGTCTGCTACACCCACCCTCAACCTGCTGGTGATCATTTGAAGGCAGAGCAGGTGAGGCTTCCCTCCATGTCATTCTGAAACGTTGGCACATTAATGTGACACCGCACCATTTGAACCTAAAGTGAATTTTATCCAACACGCTAAAAACAGTCAAATAGAATCAGGTAATATCACAGCAAATGGGAGTACAAACGTCTAATCTCCTTCCAATTTCTCAGCCTGCCTTGATCTGAAACATAAACTCATTGAGATTTATTTGTTGACAGGAACACAGCCATTTAAGCCATTTATTCAGATTATCGACCGATATTAAGATATGTGAACAAGCAGGAGACCATCCACCCCTGCCTGCGTCAGGGTGGGAACTGCACACACCACACTACACACATAGGTGTATATCATCCTCCACGAGGTAGATGTTGAAAGCTCATTGGTTGCTGGAGTCTTTGGATTTACTGCGTATGTTGCTATGTTTTCCATTAAAATATATGCACATGAAACTTGCGCTTCTGCGAGAGGGCCGAAGAATTTATGAAAGGAAATAGCTGTACATTACCTCTCCATTTTATTATATTTTCCAAGGAAAGTGTCACGTTCCAGCGCATGGTGGGAATTGAACGGAGGAAACAGGAAGGGAAGCCGATGACAGCATCTGGTTGTGATTTTGGAGATGCCAGTGAAATATGAAATTTAAATGAGCCCCGCTGAATTCATGTTTCAGCAGCTAAGCGGCATGATTTATTAAAATTAATATAATTTTAATGCTACCCTTCGAGTGACAAAACCAACCATTTGCTGTTTTTTTTTTTTCTTCTCCCCTCTTCCTTTTTGTGGCTGCCAGACCATGAAGTCATCACACTGTCAACAGGTCTATCGCTTACACAATGTGTTCCCCTCGGCACCAGGGGGAATTATAGAGCGTTTACCCAGCGTGCGGAAGGAATGGCTTCTGACTGCACAATGGAATGATGCCACTGTCGCCAGCTTCAGGTTCGATTCAATAAGTTATGTGGAGATGCATATGGACGAGAGTGTATACCCGCAGTCAATTCACTGTGGGAATCTCCAAGGTTTAAAGGTCTCTTACTGTGCAATGTGTAATGTGTGTAATGTTTCACAGTATAATGTGAAACAAAGTGCGCGCAATATGGGCCTACTGATCCAAGCATTAGAATACAGAAATGATACACTGTTCATAAACCCTGTTGGAAAAGAACTGAAACAGAACTGAAAAGGAGGACAGGTGTGTGATTTGCCTCCTTATAACAGCCATTTCTGCAGCAGATTTGTTGCCACTGCAGGTAACTGTTGAGTGTCCCTTTCCCAGTTACAGCCTGGCTCCAATGGTACAGCCCAGCTTTAATATGATGTCCCATAGGGAATATTCTCCACTCTAGATTATAGTTGTAAAGCATGAAGGGCACGGCATGGATCACAGAGAGGAGAAATCATTTACATTTAAATTCCACAACGTTGAAGAAAGAGGCAAAAAGGCAAGGCAAAGCCATCTGGGTAATTGCCCAGTAAAGGTAGATTCATATGTGGACTACATTTTGTGCCTTAGATATTTGGAAGAATCAAACGGTGTCACCAGAGGCTGTTTTTTCACTTCGATTTCTGAGTAATGTATGACACCTACCTCTTGCCTCTGACATGCTGTTTACAGTTCTTTTAGAGTTTTCTACATTTGAATCAGCGGCAACTGATGAGCTACAGACAGTGGAGGCAGTACACCTACATTTGAAGTAATAGTGGTCCTCAACTGGTTAACCTCTATTTTAACAAGGATAACACATTTTAAAAGAGTTTTAAGGTATTTTAAAGGTAATCTGTTGAGAACCATCCCCCACACTGAATGATATTTTCAAAAAAAAAAACAAAAAAGCAGGCAAAATGCTCAGTGGGACACGTGTATTGTAAGAAATGGTTAGGTGATTAAGATTCAGTTTTACCAGAAAGGATATATGTGGTTACTTTTTCTTGGAATCATCTAAATTCCTTGTAACATTGAGCAGTTCACTAAAGAAGTGAGTATGGGCAAAAACAGTGATAACAGCAGCAAAAATATTGAATTGAATACAATCAATGTAATAAAATGTATATATATACATGCAGATTTTTTCAGTATAGTATCACTTAAGGACACATTGGAATTCTCTTTATTGAAATAAGTTTTATATTTTAAAATATTGTTTGATTATTTTTTGTTTTCAATAGTTCTTACCTTTTCCAACAAGAAATCATTTCTTGTTGAAAAACAACAAAAAAAAGATCCCATTTCAGGTCAAAGGTAAAAAAGAAATTTGGTGAATACAAGTAATAAGAAGTGGAAAATCTTCCTAATAATTTTAACCATCTGTGACTTCACACATACATTAGGAAATATTTTCTTTTGAAATTCCACCATCAGTCACTGCTGTTGGACGTGTTCCAGCTCACAACCTGGTGAGCATTCAGAAATTTAATTGTTGTTGAAGCACCTACATAAGAGGCCATTGGGGTCCGGTCTCCACTAATGTCAAACGGTGCCTAAATAGACCCAAGTGCACCACATAAAACCATCCCTGTCTTCGGCATGTTTTCCTTTACAACTTTCAGAAAATACAGTCAGGAATTCTCGGCAATGGAAAGACTTCCTTTCCAAGATGAATGGCGTCCCCGGGGAGAAATTCTGGAGTTGCACTCAACTCATCCACCGGACTGCAAAGCGTGAACCTGAGAGAGAGAGACTCAGCATCCAGAAACGGAGGGAGAGAGATGGGGTCCAACAGGACTGGGAGCTGGGCTGGTTCTGTCTTCGTCCTTATGCTGATACAGTGAGCCAAGCTCTCATGGCTTCGGACATTCAACAAAGGCAGATGCTAAAGTGTCTACCTCACCATTGAGTGTTATTCATAGAAATTATACACTGCTTTTGACAAGAGAGGTAACCAGTTAAATGAATGAATAAAAAAATGGATACATGTTTAATGAAACAGGAATCAGAAAGTTTAAGGGATATTTTTCATTTTATGTTATGTGTGTATGTCTATGTGATTGTATGTGTAGAGTAAATAGGGCATCAATTTTGAAATAAGGACACATAAACATAAGGGGCAAAGCAGGGGCAAATAAAATATCCAGATTTATGAATGGATAACATGTAAGAGTTGTTACCTATGTAAGTCTGCTAAGCAACTAAATGTAAATATGTAAAGGGGTGTAGAGGGACAAGGATATGGACTTATAAAGGAAAAAAAGCTTTACATTATGTCTGTGGCACCCAGGTTGTTAGATTCTCCCATTATTCAGCCCCTTTGAATGGCTTGCTCTGATACGGTCATCATAATAACCCACAGTCATCTGACAGGAGAGGAGAATAAAAGTCAGATCAAACCCCTTGGAAAAAGATAAGCCAGGGAAAAAAAAATCTGAAGGATCCCATGTTTTGGACCAAGTCAAAGAAACACGAGGTGGACATGACCTCATATGTCACATTCGTCCAAAAATGGAAACTTCAATAAAAGCAGGAATTGTAATTGCAAGCATTAAGGTCCCCGCTGTAGGAGCTGGGAGCGGTGGAGCGGGGTTGGGCATGCTCCGCACGGAACAGGGAGCGGCCGTTTGATGCGCTGCACTGGGCTGCGCACTACACCAGTCTGACTGTTCCGACAGGCCAGGAGGATGACCTCCTCCTACCCTCTTCTTTTTAAGTAACATCTGAGCGCGCTCAGTAAGCATTCCCCGCCGGAGCCTGGAGGTGGAACATTTCCTATCCGTCATGTGAACCCTAACGCTGGGGTTAATGCGGGGCCAGCCCCCCAGATAGCAGGCCCCTTCTCTGCATGCGTTCAGAATGCATAGCCGTTAGAAAGGAGGAAAAAAAATACAACACGGCACGCATACAGCACTGTACACGGCTGCAGTTTCTCAGACAGATGGATGTTGCTCTTTTTAAAGGGAATTCTGACACTGAAGCATTAAAATTATCTTGATAATCCTGAGTGATAATGTTCTCAATCATTGTATGTTTTATATGTAATATTATAAACCTGGAGTTCACATTTTTGGTTTAGTTTGAAAAGTATGTGCCACTGAGTGGTATTGCTAATAATAATAAAAGTATGTATAATGTATGAACATCAAGTGGAATCATTTTTTTGATCTATTTGTGTGTGCATAATGGCATATTTAAAATCATACATGGCTACCAAATTTCAATACAAATATTTCTTAAATATGTCAGAGCCTTTGATACATGTCAACCAACAGATACTGTCATTGACATTTTTTGCTGAAAGTGCTTTTTATTAGTTCATGTACATATTGTTGACAAATGAGCAACTTTTCTTCAGAACTCACAAAATAAGGATAACAGATTAATTACTGAAGGACGGATCAGGGCAGTAGAAAGATCTAAAACAAAATTTGAACGCACCCTTTCGATATTAACCATAATTGTAATTTCTGTTGTCATATTTCTGACTAGACAAAACAAAGCCAAAGCATTATGCGGTTTACTTCACCATGAACACACCTAACCCATCTAGAAGCCTCACATAAGGACGCATTCATAGGAAACCCGATAAAAGTCTGGGGTCAGTTTAAAAAAATGTATCCATTTCTGTGCTATGACTTAACGGCAGGCCTGAAGGTTCAAGTATTTGGAGGCCGTTCACCTTGCTTTGTGAGCCATTAATCAGAGAAAGGCTTCTGGCGCAGACCTGCCAGCAGATGCGCATGTTCGGCCTCTCCCAGAGCTGCGCAGGTGCTGACATAGGGTCCTGTTGTGCGGACCTTGGCAGCATGTGTGGGGGATTGAAAAGACCGGGCCAGAGGACGGCCAGTTATCTCAGTGCTGTGACGACCGTACCCGGCAGACTCCTGCGTCCTGCGATGCCATTGGCCGAGCCGCGAAAATGGGTGGTCTCCAATTGGCCCCGCGAGCTCCACCAACGAGTCAGTGAATATTCCAGGCTCATCTGAGACAACGACCTTTCCGAACAAAGGATGTTTGTAATTGAATTCCGCAATTGTGAGGCATAAATTCTCCTTGTTTTTTGGAGGTTATGCAGTGTGCAAACCGCCAAAAATATCTGAACAATAAAATAAGTAACAAAGAAGAGTAACAAAGAAAAAAATACAAAGACAAAATGTCAAGTTGGGGTGACCATAGAAAAGTCATTTCTGTTACCTGTTGTTTGTCCCTCGCCAAATGTCTCCTCTAATGTGTTGTTTGCTCCAGGTAGGTGCTGACCTAGGTTGCCAGCTGACAAACCAATAATGGAAGTTTAATTAGTGAGATTCCTATTACTGCTCGTTTGTAAGCTGAACCACCTGGACAGATGACTAATTCACTGTTCCCTCAGTTGAATAAGGATTTACGGAAGTCTCACACAACTAAATAAAGTCCCAGTTTTGGAGAAATCTAATGATTGTCAAAGGTACCTTTGTCCTCAACATTTCTGACTTGTTTTTCGTTGTGTAATTTGCAATAAGATGCATCTAAGCACCCGTAATTCAACTTGACATGAACATAAACTGTCATTAGCAAACTCAGCATACAGTCCATGACATGATAAGTACTTTGAGACATGATAAGTACTTTGAGATTGTCAAATCTTAATCATAAAAAACTTATTTTAAAACACGCGACTGATGGATTGTTGGAGGGCTGAATTTTTTTCTGTTTTATTAACTTTCATACAGCTGCTGCAAAATATATATTTGTATTCATTCAATCATTCATTTTCATGAAATGAAAAAATAATGGAATTTTTGTTTGAGGCTTTTGTTTTGTTTAGTAGTGCTTTTTAATACGACATATTGAAGCCTTGCTTTATCCTGCATGTGCTTTTTAAATGTTATCATACATATATATATGTTTTAGTAGCTTGGTGCTTTGAAATTTTTTTAACAGTGACACATATTGGTATCACTGTTAAAATATATCTGTGTCACAATACTAATGACACAATAATTATCTACAGCTTGTTAATTGTCCATTATTCATAGTCACAATTATACCAAAAAATATAAATTCTATTATTTTGAACATTTGCATAATGCATAATAGTATGCACTTTCAATGGTATATCTGGGAGTATAGATCACACAGATCACATACATACATGCATATTTTATTATTGTGTGCATTAGAGTAAGATTGTTGGTAACAAAAAAATTTACAACAGCTTCTGAATAGAAACACTGCAGAAAAAGGCCCGAAAATGAGACTCGCAGACGAATGCTAAGTCATGTAAGTACTCACCCAATTCAGAGCGTTTTGTACAAATCAAGGCATTGACACTGGTTTGAACCCCGTGTGGAAAAAGCCTCTAAATTATGCACCCCTTAACCAGTTTCTCCCAGGAAACCTGTCAGCCAAACCTCTGATCAGCATTGATCACTCTCTGACTCTCAAACTGTAGGACAAGCCATGTAAGCTATGGTGCGCTTATTGCACTGTGGGGACTGTCAGCCTCGCATTACATACAGCTGTGCATGCATTAATCTCACCATTGTGCTCTGCCGTACCCGGCCAGCGCTGTGCCACATCGACACATTGTGTCACATCTGAACCTTCGGGTTGAGTATACTTATATTTTAGGGACATTGTTATCTCCCCTTCAGAGAGTGCTGCGACAGAAGCTTCTTTCTATTATTAATGTATTGTTTTCTACACATTCCACATGACACACACAAAGTTTAATCGTATTATTTATGTTAATATCCTTTATATACACAAAATAATACACAAAATTAATAATGCACAAAATTAAATTGAATTGTGCACTACTTCTGGCACTGAATTATGCTTTTGCCCTGTTCTTAAAATAGGCAGAGCATTGTTAGAACATGACCTGTTCATTTCATTTTAAATGATGATACAGAATCTCAATGAATCTTGCACTGGGTTTGCATGTTACTGGTGCTGGAATGTTGTCTACCACTGGATGAGGTCAGATGTGAGGGCCAGTGACTTCATGCACAGCTGTATGTGTCATTATGAAGGATGTAAGCAGGGTTTTGGTCAGGTCAGAAAGGGTGTGACCCCAGAAAGATTTAAAACTCCCAAAAAAAACTGGGAAAACAATCTCATAATTGCATAGCAATGCACTGCCTTGTCACGATCATTAGTTTTTGTGGAAAAAACAAAAATAAATGATACACTGCCAAAGCAGACGTCTACCTTATAACTGAACACATGGTCACTTTTTACGATCTTTATACTGACATGTTGGTGATATTTAAAAATTTAAAGGGAATAAGGGCTTCGCTGGAGAATTTGTCTTTACATAATCATTTGATTGATTGAATTAGATTTTGTAGGAGTTTATAACCTTACAGTTATCTTCATATTCACTGGAAAAATCCTTCCATGAATTATTATGTAAACTTGATTTACTGTGATGGCATGAGATGATGGGAAAGTATCACATTCCAAAATCTGAACTTTAATAGCTGATTTAAATTAGTTAATTTTATTATTATTATTATTAGTAGTAGTATGTGATCTAGGATTTACATGTGTGAAATAAAATAATAATAATTTTTAAAAACATTTGAAAATAAATGGAGCTATATTCCAATAAAGATAAAATAAATAGCAAAGTAAAATAAAAACAACAGAACTACTTAATTAGTCATGCACTGCAAACTAAAACCCATGAAACATTACAGAGTTCAGCCTTTGATGAATATATTAACAGGTTTGCCCTGTGCTGACAAAGCTGTCTAATCTATGATAAAATATATAAACTTTTTATTAAATTTGATTTCGCTAGGGTACCCTAGCGAAGTGTTACAAAGCTCCATGTCTCTGATTTTGTAAGAATAAATAAGTATGGAAAAAAAGCTTCATAGATGGTTCAGGAACAATCTATGTGGAAAAGTGATTATGATAATAATAAGCACATAAGCTCCACAGCCTTGCTAAACATTTAAAAAACATACAGATGCAATAATGAAATAATGCCCTCTGTTTTTCCTTTCACTTTGTACCCCATTCTCACACAGATCACTCAGCTGTCAGCACGGTCCTTTGACAGTCAGCCTGCTAGTGTAACAGTATTCTCACCTCTCCTCGAAGGCTGAAATGGAGATAAGAGCCAGCTCACTCCGCCATCTGTTCGCCAGAGTGCATCACGGTGCACAGACTCTGGGAGAAAAAAAAGCAAAAACAAAATAAAAACACAGTGACTACAGAAAGTAATAAAGAAGTATTGATGCTGAAAGCTTGTTCTCACTAATCTCCATTATAATTCATAAAGCACTGATTGGTACATCTGAATTCAGTAGGCAGGTTTCTCTCGTTCTGCTGTCTGTAGCTGTGTTCAAGAAGGCTGAAAAAAGCCACTGTTCAGAATAATTTTTTTCGGCTTTCTGCACAATTGAAGGTGCTGGAGTTTTGTCTCAGGGATGCTGTATAAAGCTCTTGGGAAGAGAAATTGTGGAAGTTGTTTATCATACCGATATATGCTAAAAGGCTTCTATTAACTCATAATAATAATTAGCTGCCTGTGGCAACTTGACTACTATTAGGTAAAAACATTGATTATCTCATTACAAAATCCTCTTCAGCGACTGTGGTTTATGTTACAAGGTGCTTCTCGGTGCAGTTAAATGGGTTCAACTGACCAAGTTCTCTTTTCTAAGGTTTTCTAAGGTGAATACAATTACTCTCGCTTTTTCTCAAGAATGTACACTACAGTCATATGAGGGTTTTTCACCAGTTGAGTCATATTCTTGATACTTGATAAATGATTACCTATGGTGCGTAATCACACTTGTGATGTGTAATACAATGCATTATGAAAATAGAAGCTGACTATAGTTAAAGGTATTTCTGGTGAATGGTCACATTAGGTGAATTCTGTGAAAGTGATAAAAACTGAAAGCCATGGGAGACATGCACTGAATTTAGATACAGGTTTTAATAAAAAGCATCTGTGTGTGTACATTTTCTCAAATTATCTTTATGATGCAATTCAAAAATTATGGTTAAATGTTTCAAACACTTTTCTGCCAAAGCATTTCAGTCCCTCCAACAGATGTTCCCTAGAACTGAGGATAACCGCAGAGATGATCACAGAAAAGGGACAATCCCTCTGGTGTTTGAGGGTCTTGGTTTCTCAGCTTTGCTGTGGCTAGCTGCATATACATTCCCCCCACACAGAATGTGTGAACATAGCTCTGTCCACCCTGACTGAGGAAGCAAGATGTTCTCAATCCTGCAACACCCTCCCAAATATACCTCTGGGGAAGAAAGATCACATTGTGTGCTACAAAAATTGTCTATTATATGCATAAGCTCATTGCAGTTTTGTGTAAATCACATGAAAATCTGAGAGCAAGTTAAAAAATGATGACAAAAAAGTAAACTGGGCGGGGAGAGTCTATTTGCAGATCATTAAAATCATCTCAAAGTACTCGTAAATGTGTGTACATGAGTTTGATATCAGTCATCATCCAGCAGTTACACCTGAAAGAATAAAGTGACCAGTATAATAATAATAATAATAATAATAATTAAAGCTGACATGCCAGCCTGCTATGTTATTGTGCAGTGGAAAATCCTTTGAAAATCCTGAGCTTTGATTAATCCTGCGTTACAGATCTCAGTTTTTTTTTTCCACAAATAAAACACTTTCCTTTCCTTTTTACGCCTCCCAAATGCACCTCTGTCAGAGAAGCCAAAAAAGCTTTTTTAAAAATAAAAAATTAAGTTTATAAAATAGTTCCTTTTTCTTGTGAAGTGAAATATGGTTTTCCAGCTGGGCTGCTTTACGAGTAGAATTCTCTCTCTTTCTCTGAATAATTAGGTGAAAATATGACCCATTGAGGATCCTGTGCGAAAAAAAGGTGTTTTAATTGCTACTGCCTGTCCAAACTCCTTCGAAAGGCCTCCCTCGCTCCAAATCAGGGAGCGACAACTGTGAGCCAAAACTGTACACTCCCTCCAACCACTGTCTGGCATTGCCATTCCCCTTTAAATCATCACAGTCTTTAGACATGGGAAAGCGGAAAAGCGGAAGGTGCCCCATTATTGTGGATACTCTGGACGAGTCCCAGATATTCCTCTGTGCAGTCAGGTCATGTGACAATGTACCATACTGCAACAGGAAGCGTGAATTTTAATATTACAACTGATGGCAATGAATTGCGTTCACTGTAGATATCATCTTTCAATGATCTCAAAACGCTTCAGGTGAGGAGCCATGACTCACTTGGCCACCAGTGTGTAGCAATCACCTCAGTGATACATGGCAGCCATTTTGTATGAGAACAATCACCACACGCAGCTCACTCAAGTTGGAGCTACACTTTACTCGAGCACCAATGATGAATAAGTTATTATATTTATATACTGTATCTCATTATCTCATGATCTATCTTTGCAGTTTGCAGTGTGTCTATGAAATATTTGTATAGCTGAGGCATCTCTCAACGATTACCTTACTTTTACAGTAGTAAAGGTTTGAACAAGCAACCACATTGCTTCCCATGAGAAGATATGCAGCCCTTCCTATGTCTCTATCCATCTCAGGGGTGGCTAAACTACAGCCCTCAAAACTGGGTACAGGATAGGAGAGAGAAAGTAACAGCAGCCATCTTGGACAGGAACTGCACACTGTTCTCAGAGGATTTATTGGCAGCACTTATAGTTCACTGCACAGCTTGTGCACATAAGAACAAATGCTTAAAATATGTCATAGAATAGCTCTATTTTCAACATCACAATGGTCTCGGACTTGTGAAATTCATTAACACAGGGTGCTATGAAAAATATACAAGGCTCTTTGGAAACACAAACACTTTTTCTACATTTTGCTGACAAGAAAGAGCTGAATGGATTCAGCATGTTAGACATTGCTGTCCTGAGGTTAAACATGGCATGTCTATGTTTCAAGCACTGTTTTTGACCCATACTATATAGAGCGAGAATCAACAATACAAGTCATTGTAAAGCATTATTTGCTGTTTCATGACCTGTAATAGGATTCAGTTTCTTTAAGATCCAGGACCTTTGAGCAATGATGCAATGATTGAAGATTTCCTTGACTCTTGGCATTTAAAAACCTGTGATTTATGGCTTAAGAACAACCGCCACAGTTAATTTCTCCTGTGCGGTTCGAGTGTGGGAGGGAGAGAGATCTTTTCTCGTCTTTGTTGGCTGACGTTTTAATAGAGGTGCATTATGGGAAGGGAGTGCAGTCCCGGTCCGTTTCATGACTCATTGGGATAAAGATCAGGCTTTTTTTTCACCCCTGGAGTGAACTGGAGCATCTGGATCGGTGCGCAAAGTAAAGCAGCGAGGGGAGAGCTTTGTTTAACCGCAGTGAGCCTGAGCCAGCACATCACAGGCAAACCGCATTTTGAAAGAACACCTACCTAAAGCACAGAGAAAAAGGGTGTGCAGGGACTGTTTGTGATAAACCACACAGTGACCCCTCACAAAATAAATTAATAACATAAAAGAATACTCATTCTGACACATTTTCAAGCTACATCACATAAGGAACAATTGGCCGTGGGAGTGTAAACATGCCAGATGCAGGAGGGAGTTTCCCCGCTAACGCAGCTAATTTCTTATGTTTTTGACCGAACACACCAAGCTCACTCTAGCATTTCCTGGCACCATAAAAGTTACAAATTGTACGGCTAAATTAGCAATGAGGTCATGAATAACACAGTTGTGGTTTATCCACACATCAGTTTGTTTTTCTTGATATATCTCTGCCATATTCAATTGAAGATATTTAGCTATTTAGATATTTAGCCTATTCTTCCACCTAAGGTATTAGTTGATTGTTTCATGGTTTTGCAATGGACCTGCATTACTGCTCTAGACAAATATATTATTGACTGAAACACAGGAATATCCAAAGCGCTAGATCCCAGCATCACAACTCAATGTACAGTATTTTGGTGTGCTGCAATTTAGAAACATTTCTAAATCAATTAATTGCGTTCAATAAGTATTTGCACAATAAACTCACTTAATGCAATTTTGCAATATGTTTTTTAGTGCAGTACTTTCATTTCATTCTTACATGTTTGAATCCCTGGTACCTGCATTTTTTAATGTTCTATTGCTTTATGTTGTGTGCTTCTGTTTTCTCACATACTTGACTGTTGGCAAAGCAATTTCCTTTCTGATTAATAAAGTGCTATATTATTTTAACTATTACTTTGTGTTACTTTGTGTGTATGAGGTGGAATGAGCAGCTACGCTGGCATTCTGTGTGCCACAGTGAATGGTGCTGTCCTGGAGAATGGGAGTGTTGACGGACTGTTGGGAGAGGTTCATTTTTTTGTTGTTGTTCTTGATCTGCTCTTTTTGATTTGCCCTAAGGCTCTTCTGTGTGATTCAGCCCAAGGCTGTTGGCTCCTCCTCATGCCCTGGGTGTTTTGGTCTCACTGCAAGATTCTCACGAGGTGAAGGTCAGGGGGATACTGAGGTACCATCCACACAGGAGATCTTGGGGGTCACAGCAGGGAGCTCACTGTCACAGGAAATCGCTTTTCGACAGCTCCCTTTGGTTGGGTGCCCGATAACCCCACAAACTCAGTGTTAGACAGGGCCAAGTAATTCTACTGTTTTTAATCCTCTCCATGTTGAAAAATGTATATGTCCTTGCTGTGTCTATATAAAACATAATTCATTCTTTAACATTGTTCTTTTGCACTGGACGTTGTTCTTTTGTGCTTGAAGTTGCCCTGGATAAGAGTGTCTACTGAATGAATGTAATGTAATTATTATGACCTTTAAATAATTGCGCCCGATTGCAAGAAAGCCACCACTGTTGCACTAATGTTTCATATAACAGAACTGGATTAACAGCTGTAGGAATATAATACTTCAAGGCAACTTTTCAGGCAATTGGGTATAAAAAATCAGCTGGAATGGTTCATGTACTCTTGGAACAATATTCTTGTCAATGTACCAACTGCTTGCAATTCAATCCAGCAGCTTTGCAATATCTGTGGTTTGCATATTATATGTACATTTTGTATATCTATTTACCCTATGTGAAAGCACAAGATGATGTTATTGCTTGAATTTCAAACCTTTGTTCTTGCTTGTCACTGCTTTATTGACTCTTCTGCTCTTCTTTATTGTAAGTCTGTTAGCTCACTACAAACATCCGTCTCACCCACTGAGACAGCATACCGGACCTTACTTCTTTATTCTGCCTCCTTGCTCAGTCCTTTTGTATGTCAAGCATTTGTCTCAATTGCTTATCATTATTCCTTGAAGAATTTGTTCCTTTTTTTATTTCTGCTTTTTGATTTCAGAAAGTTTTTTAAATCTGATATTAAAGTCTCAAACACAATAATAATAATAATAATAATAATAATAATAATAATAATAAAAATACATCATATGAACTGTGGAGTGGTAGCAGCTGTCATAGCGTAGGAGTATCATTGACACTGTTCAAGAGCAGATCCTTCTGGCGACATTATTTCTCCTGGCGGCTCCCGGAGCGAGGGGCGCAGAGGGAATTCCTCTCACCAGATGTCTCGGCTGGGTCAGCCACCAGGTGATTACCGGACGCCGAGGTGCGATGACAAATGTGGGGTGCTGAGGCAGCAGGAATGTCCGGCCCCGTGTCCCACAAGGCCCGGTCCCTGTCGCCTCCCCACGGACACCCGCGCCCCGCCATAAACAATGGACACAGAGCCCCCACCCCCCGACAGTGAGCACAGTCTCCGAAAATGATGCAGCCAGCTGCCCTTCCTTTACACACTCACTCTCTCTTTCACTTGTTTTGATTTGTCGTCTCGTTACTGCGGCCTTGCAGTATTTTACATGTGATGTGATTGATTTGGGAGGCAAACCTGGAAATAATTCAGACAGGCATACTAGTGTGATGTATGTTTTATGTGACAAAACACACAATTACAATTGTATATTTTCATCTAAGGAATAAACAGTACATAATACTATTGATTATCTATAATATGCAAGATGTATTGCACCCTCACTCAGTGCAGATGGACCATGTTAATATCCCCACTGCTGGCAGTTACATTGGGGAATGCTATTTTAGTAAATAAATAGGGTTAATATTGATACACAAGGCAAATGTTCTAAAAAAAAAGAGAGAATTCTGAAGTTGGGAGGGATATACAGTAAGCCAAAGGGATGCTAGTCATTATGTATGAACTTCTCAGTATTTGTTTCAATTATCAATTTAATCAAAGTTAAAGAGCCTCATTTTCCATCGTTTGAGTTTTATGCTGGAATTATCATAATTGATTTCTCAATTGTGCAGTGGTCCCATTAATTATTACATGCAAATATGTGAGGGCTTATATTTCACTCATTATCTGTGTTACTGTTGTCAACTCTTATTGACAATTGTTACCTGGAGACATCAATGTCATTGACTGCTACAAATTGTGAGAATACTTTCTCAAACATATTCTACAATCAGAATATATTTTGTTATTTCCTATGGAATAATATCCTCACACATTGCTGTTATGTTCATGTCAGTTATAATACATCAAAAATTTAATTCAAAAAATTCTTTGGGAATGGTGAAATGATGACTGCGCCCAGAATGCTTGTATTCTTGCATTTGCCATATTTTTGCTTAATTTCACATACTGGAGTACAGTACCAGTCAAAAGTTTGGACACACCTACTCTCAGAGGGGTTTTTCTTTATTTTTACTATTTTCCACAATAGTGAACGCATATAGTGTTCACTGCTGTGGAATAGTGAAGACATAAAACTATGAAATAACACTATAGCATCAAATTATGCACTGGCCTAAAAAGTGTTAAACTCAAAGCTCTCTTATATTCTATGATATAAGTAAACCTATTACTTAAATTCTTCAAAGTAGTCAAAATATTTTAAAATTTTTTTTTTGGAAAGAAATTTCAATAGGCATCAACTTGACCATTTAAATTTGTCTAAAACACAAATTTCAAGCATTTAAGCATAAGTCTTTAGATCAAAATGTCTTTGAAAGTGTGTCTAAACTTTTTACTGGTACTCCATATAACATCTGTAGTTGTATTTTTCAATATTTAGACAACACCTTGCTCTTGTATTTATTACATTTTTTAAGGTGCACTGAAAGATAGCATGTAAGAATAATCATGACTATTTCAGGACAGGGCCATAAAATACTAACAACTCAAATATAGTATTGGAAAACAAGGTTTGGATCAAAAGTTTCCCCCAGCCCTGTAACTAAAAAAAGGTCTGTTGACAACACAGAAGCCCAGTCCCAGGAAATCTTCAAACCCGCTTTTCCAACTGTGTTTGCTGTTTGCCACGAGAAGGCGAGTCAAAATTTAATGTGAAAAGTCTGCTTTTAACTCATGCATGAATTAAGAGATGCCAAGCCAAGGAACACGAGAAAAAAAAAATGGACAAAAAAACAAATCATGAGAGATTTAAGTTTGATTCCCGGATCCGCCGTTACCTGTGGAAAGTTTAGATAAACACATATCAATGCGCAGGTCAACACCGGGAGCTGTTGCCAGGCAGCCTCCAATCCACAGAGCAGCCATAGATCATGTTTACACTCCCCGCTGTACCGCGGCCATGCCGGAGTATTCACCGAGAGGGAATCATGGGATTTATAAATAGCTGATGCTGCAACTCTTCCTCTGGAATGCATTCGTAGGAGTTTTATACAACCCTGGGATTCCACCTAATTTATGCCTCCGCCTTCTGGAGGTAAGGAGGCTCAAGGTTCGAGGTAGGAGTCCACCGCCGTCCCCCCGAGACCCCACCACACACGCTCCAGCTCCGGATCCAACAAGAGTCCGTGATTCACGGTGTAGATGCCTGCATCTAGCGTGAGACCTCCCCCTTTCCCATTGTTACAGTGCAATGGTGGGCTGCCAGATGTCAGCGAGGCACATACGTTGACATTTGAGCGGTTAGCATGAGTATCAGCGGGGAAGTATGGTATTGTGGTTACAGCGCTGGACCTGTAAAACCTAGACCAGTACCTGGCTTGAGTATTGCATGGAACTAGGATGTGTCCATGTAAACGGGCCACAGACTGCGTGTTAAATTTCAGTGCATAGGAACTGGTTGCTCAGTAAATTATTTTCAGGTTTTCTGACCCAACGGCAAAATATCAAAACTGTTTTCTCCTTCAATAAATGTACCAATTCTCGGGATGATGAAAAAGTAGTTTGCATAAAAGCTAACATGTGAGTTTATTCTAACATAAACACTGAACCCGTGCCACTGTCAAGTCTTTGACCGTGTATTCTGAATACAGAGTCCTATATATTTAATATTTCTTTTAACGCCACAGTCTAACAGATTTTAATATTTGTGACATGCAGGTCAATTACACCAGTTGTACAGCGTAGTAAAGTTTATTGCATGCTGTCTGTCAAAATGTGAAATCTGCGCAAATGTACTTTAAACAATGTTTTCGTTTTCTCTGGTGAATGAGCAAAACCAGCTTTCTTGAGAGTTGTATAGTTTCATGAATGTATGCAATATCAGATTTTACGAGACACTTGACAGCAGGAATAGTTTGGTAGATAATTGCTTGTCACAAATGACTTAATGATTTATCCTACTCCCAAATTATAATGATAACTTATTTTAACACCTGCCTCTCTGGCAGGCCAGAAAAGTCATCTAGTAACTCTTAATCTCTTAAAGACCACAACAATATTATGCATGGTCAATAAGTTGACTTCTTTCCAACCATTACATTCGGCTGTGAATTAAAACATCCCGTGCAACATCTTAATGAGTGTAATAACCATTTAATAGCATGTTGTACTGCTATAATTACAGTTTATACTGCAGGCACCTGCATTCTAGGCCCAGAATAAATATTCTGATATGAGCAGATCTATCTTAGCCTGGGTCATACTGTTTAAGTCTTGTAAGGGAACAGGATGAACTTGGTTGCTTTTCTGCCCTGTGCGAATAAATAATAAACCTCAGATGAATTGTGGACAGTATTTTCTCTCTCTGCTCAGATGTGGGATCAGTCTCTCTGCATGCCTGGATTACATCTGATGCTATAGTGTGCCAGACAGGGCATGCAGAGACCTCACAGTTCCTGAACAGAGGCCTCAAGAGGGAGGAAGTCCCATTTGGGGAAATTGCATTTGTTCCAAGGAGAGTCCTTGCCCCAGCACATGCTTCCATCAATAGCCAGCCACAGATGTTGTGCTTTAGCCCTCAGGACTCAAAACCATGGGAGGTGCTGTACCCTGCTCTTGCTGCATTGTTTGGACTTCAGTTCCTATTTGATTGGGCGCTGTATCACAGTACATCCGGTTCGGGAACAAGAGGACAGAAGGGTCACACCAATAGGATTGGAAAATGTTCTGGGAATGTATTGATCACTCAACACCACAATGCTCTTCACCTGAAAGTAACGGTAAAATTATGCTTTTCTGAGAAACTCAGTTGAAGCCAAGGTGGGAGTAAAGACCAACCAGTTTAATACCCACATTTTCTGAGCTAAAACTGAGCTCTGGAGCTCAGTGGAGACTGATTAGAGCAGATTTCCAGACAGAGAGCCGGTCTCCAAAGAAATGAAACAAGCTAGTTCTTAATCCCACACTAAAATCACTGAGTGATTGAAACCTGGTGCTGCCTCGGTGCTAGATTATTAGAAAAAATTATATCCTCGTTTCATTTATTTTTTGATGTTAATATTGAGTGACGCACAGAAAACATTCTGTTACAATGAGAAAACAGACCTCTGAGACAGCCATTGTATCTGGTATAAATTTCAGTCGACACAGCCACTGATATGAATGCATCAGGGACATTACATACTGCAGCACAAACATCCAGACTGAGTGAGTGTTTGTGTTTTCTCTGTGCTTGTTAAAAGCAATGAAATGGCTTGGAATGGGTCCCATCGGTTCACAGACCCAGTAATACCAGTAGATATCCCAAGTGAGCCAATAGCAGATACCAGAGACAGTGGAGCATGAAGAAGATGAAAGACTTTTCCAAGCGCTAGTTCTAGTTCTTGGTTTTCCATTTTCTACAGAATTAGAAAATGCTGAGGGGTGTGAGGGTTCCTGTCATCTAACCTGGATACTCCAACACAGCAGGTGGCGGTAGTGCACCTTTCCTTTGGTCAACAGGCCATGACACCATCCAAGAATGTGAATAAGCTGTGAATTTCTGCTGTAGGATGTTGACCTTACATAAATATTCCACAGTGTCCTAATGGCTGACAATTCACAGGTCTGGGCCACACTTCCATACTGCTCAAGGTGACCTATATTACATATTACAGACTCAAACACAATTCTGAGAGAAATGGTTGGCATGAGTCCTACCAATTACATTATCAGGGCAAATTCTTTCTCCTTCCCATGAAACCAAATCTTTATTAAAGATGCACAGCATACAAAGCTATAGACAGAATCACTAGTTCACTAGTTGTCTGATGTTTTTAAATTGGCATTTAAGCTTCCCACCAAAACTGAGATGAGCTTCCTGTAGAAATTCACACTGTCATCGTAACAAACAATGTTTAATAAGAACAGAAATGTAAAGCTTCCTTAAATTCTTGACAAAGCCAAGCTTTTTTCAGGTAGACTGAATCTGGGCCTAAGTCCCATATATGAGCTTTAAAATAAAAAATGTGATGGGAGGAAATTAATGGCAATGGACTATATCAGTCTTTTTTTCCATGACAAAAAAAGCCTGCAGGCCTGGTTAATTTACTATAGCATTGGCCTGTCCTGTAAGTTATTTCTGTGAGAGTTCACTAAATTTCCCCGTACTATAACCTAGTTTTCTGCCAAGGGTGAAGGTCTCTTTCTCAATAACCCCAGGCATTAGCTGTGTGGGCCTGTGTTTCTCTCAGGCGCTGGCTCAGAGTTGGGGGGGAGTTGCAAGGTTAGGATGTGTGTGAGAATAAGCAGCGCTTGCCCTCGCACACGCAGACCCCCTAACCACACAGGCCAGAACTGACATGCTAGACGTGTCTCTCGTGTGGATTCCAGCACGGTCAAATATCGGTCTCTTCTCAGGCAAAGAGGCGCACAATGTGGTATCATTCAACTGGAAAGCGATGAGAAAGCGTCTGTTGACGTGTTTATGGGTTTTGTTTTGCCAGGCTTATTGCTAGCATGGTTACAAAGTGAGGGGGTTGTCCTTGATTCATGTGTCGCTGATACAACAATGCCCAAACACATGCACAATACATAACACGCCTTCCTTGAACAAATGCAGCCATCATACATGTGGAATCCAGATTTTTTTTCTGGGACAGAACTAGGACATGGTCTTTCACATTAGAGAGATGTACAATATTATATTAAATAGGATATCATTCAAAAGCCATATCGAGAATCATGATAAGGTTTGAATGTATGTTAGCACATAAAGTGTCTACCTACAAAAAAAATGTCAAGACAGATACAAAGCTTGAGAAGAAAACGACACCAGCAACATGATAGGAGTTTGAATGTAATGTTCAAAATGTCAAAACATTTCATGAATAAACAAATGATGTTTTAAAAACAGGCCAAGGGACAATTTGAAAGACAAAGCAAAACCAGAGGATATTCTGAACAAAACAGCAAAGAATGGGAGGGATACATAGGAACACCCAATGGACTAAAAAATGTAAAAATGAATACAGCAGGTTTTCAATTTTAGTAACAACACTGTAATGTGGTTTAAAAAAAGATGGAGCATATGACATATTGAATGCATAAGCATTGCAGCTGTGAATCCAAACCACTGTCTTATTACTCATTCACTGCCTATCAAAATCTGGACCACAATTTGTAAGTCAGTTCTTTGGATATGTAATGCAGTTAATTCATTTTTCATCCTGAACACATAATAAATACAGTACATGTAATCATAACCCTGGAAACCATGACTTGTCATGAATTTGAAGACCTCAGTGATTCTTTAACTCCCTAATGTGTTACATTGGCCATCTTAAAATATTTCTAGGTTGATATCAAGTTATGATCATGGTTTAGAACAAATCTGATTGTTGCATTCATGTTCAATCCAGGGAGAGTGGGGCTAACTATGCTCAGCTTTCTCCAGCTACTATGCCGTTTCAATCATAGCATTAAAAATTCATACGTGCACTTCAGAATATAAAAACCAATAAGCATTTAGAGATGTTTGAAACCCAAAACAAATATGTAAAAAACACCGCACACCACCACAAGACAATCCTGGGGTGGCATTCAGTGCTGAACGATCAGTGTGAAAGATCGCATTTTGTTGTTTTATCTCTGTGTCAGTTGATATATACTTGCTGTGCAAGTGAAAAAGTAACATAGCATTTGAATTTACATAATTCAGGTAACACAGCACAGAATTTGGTTTTGGTGTTGCTATTTGGCATGAAGACCAATCCACTTTACAGGGAATAAGCACTGGAATAAGACTTGCATTTGCTGAAACAGGTGGAGCATTAGCTCATAGTCAGATGTTTATGCATTGGCACAAAGTCCATATTATTTGATTCACCACAGAAACTCAGCAGGGCGGTCTTAAAGATCAAAGTCAAACACTGAGTTATTAATCTTATGACAATAAAAGCACCATTATTCAGATTTCACATTACACATATGATGGTACATTGTTACTTTCAAATAAACAGCAATTGTTCCACCTAGAATGGAGTTGTTTTATTTCATTTATTTGGCTGAAAACTTTCACGTTTGTCTGATGATTCTGCAGAACATGCACACATACGACATCTGAAGTGAACTTATATTTTCCATTCATGTCATTACAGCATTTATATTTAGCTGTAAAATATTTGTTTTATTCTGTTCTTTTCCAAGCATCTTCTGTGAAGTCATTTGTCAAATAATGGAGGTAGACCATGAAATTGGACAATATGCAAAGGTGTAAGGTATATGAGTGACTCTGGGTTTCTCCTCTCCACATAAGTGATGCAAACAGAATGAATTGCACTTAGTGTGTGCTGTACTGTTGTGTACTGCAGTATAGTGCAATGTCATACTTTGTGTGGGAACATTGGGTTGGACGACATCTTTGGTCTGGAACTGTGCGGTGAGCGTACTGTCTTTTTTGGGAATGAGGTATTCATCTCTTACAGGGAGACTCCAGAGAGCATCACAAACGCGGTGCTGATATGAGGAAGGGAACCAAAGTGTCAGCCCTCATACCCCGTGGAGTGATTGGGCTCGGGTCACAAGAGCGCTCGCAGAATCACCCTTCCAGTCCCCTCGGTCCCAAAAGTCACGATTTACAGCCTGCGGTTGGGAATTCAAACCCCCCCGGCTGCCGGGATCTTGAGTGACACTCTGCGAGAGCGGAGTTCCAGCCCGGGCACAGCTGTCCCAGGCAGGGGCCTGTCACTGCAACCCCATCCAGACTGCAACTGCCTACGAACTCAGTTTTCAAATTCACAGACGTGCTTTCAGTCTGCCTCTAGCCTCTTAAATCACAACTAGCTGCCATTTTTTTCCTTTGCAGCCTCTTTTTTGCAGCATTTAAGAATTTAGTATTAAAAGAGACTAATGTTTAGAATTAAAATTGTTTATCAGACATTTTTACCATTCTCAGGGCATATTTAAATCTATTATTATAGTGATGGTACAACAAAAAAGGCAAAAAAGTGTGGAGTTGTGGTGTAGTCTGATATCTTGACTGATCACAAAATCTTGGCTTATTCAAGCCTCCAGGAAGAGAGGGTAAAAAACCGGTATAGAGCAATTCAGGACTGGAACCAAACAGTGGTGGTGGACTAATAGTGACTAATGTCAGTGGAAAATAAGAAATGCGTGTAGTGGAGGTGTAGTTTTTCCTCCTGCGTTTTGATGGTAGATGAAGTGATGAATCTATTCAATGGAACAAGAAATACATGAAAGAGAGAAGAGAGTTCATAGGAAAGCATAGCAAGGCCAAGTCTGTCACAATGGCTACGGAAAGACTAGGTTGCATAGTATTTATGTGCACATATGGTGGTCTGTATGCACTGTATGGAGTCATGCCACGCTGTGGAGAGCATTCTTCTGATTGTAAGAGGCTGAAGGGCAACAGAGGTCGAACACAGACTTGCCTCTTTTGAATGCTTGTGTTTTTCTTTAAGACTATCAACAACAACACAAATAAGAAGCTAAACAGAAGCGGTATTTCTTGGCAGTGAAAATTGAACTTTTATGACTCCTGGGCCCAGATGGACGCAGGTAGAGGTTGCAGGAGACAGGTATAATTACTCTTCACCCTCTGGAGGGGCTTGCTACACGGCCATGGCACGAGCAAAGGAAGGACGTAAAGACTCCCCAAAGAGGGGGGTCCCGAAACTCTCTGCCCCCGACCAAACTGGCCGACTGATACCGCTCGGAGCGAAAAGAGAAAAACAAAAACGGAAGCGCTGCGGTTGCGCTGTTCATGTTGCATGTCTCCTCACGCTTTCGCCACGAACCTTTTCCACTGTCACTGCAGTTTGTGAAACTTCACCAATCAGTTGGGCAGCAAATGTCCCCCCCAGGCTTTCTGGAAAGGAAATTGTATCCCTTTCTCTTTTTTTGTATCCTTTTCATTTACAGAAATGACTATTTGCAAATGAGACCCATTGCAGGTGGTAATCATTTTATAATCACGTAAAGAACAAGCCCAGCCACCATAGACACAATGTGTGTGCACGTTATTATATATACGTGGATTCATGTGCAGTATGTGAATTGAAATTAGTTCCTACATTATCACAGTTATTTTTTTCAGACGCTCTCATCAAAGGTAGAAAACAGGGTTTTTTCAGACTCTGTACACCTCTTATTCCTGCATTTGATGGGGGTCCAAGTCTCAGTGTAAAATGCATCGTGTCATTGCAGGAAGCAGCAGAATCAAACCAGGTCATGTACAGGAGCAGCTGATGGTTGTTGCATTTAATGACGCCATTCAGAAGTCGTCAATCACGAATGGCCTGAATGCTGGCTCCTTGCAGTCACGTTCTCGTCCATTCTCTGGGAATGTCATTACGCTGCTTCTGGTCACTTCTGAGTCCTGAGGGCCCTTCAGAGAGAATACTGTTGCATCAAAGGGACAGAGAGCCTCAAAAGGCTAATCCAGGACCAGGCAGGACAGACAGGAATCATACCTGCTGCTCAGAAACAAGAACAGTCCACCTATGCGTGCACATCCAAATGGCCTCGTATATGATAGATATGGAAACCTCCCTACAATAATAATAGAATGACAAGTGTCATATCTCAGACACTATTATGTGATCAATATTAGACAATTTTATGATGTAATAAAATTGCACGCACATGTTGTTTAGTACAGCGAGATTAATGGTCAATGAGATTGATAATGACAGTGCCAGTTGCTTTGTGATTAATAGTCCTTGATTGAAAATGCTTGTTAATGTTATTACAGACACTTTTCTGGACAGGTCTTGCAGACACCGTTGTGTTCTCTCCAATAGAAATGAATCAGTCCAGTATCGCTTTCCCCACTTCCTGATGGGAGATTGGCTCAGAGCACACATTCAAACCGCCCCCAGCCAGCTGAGTGTACTACGAGAACCAGCTATGTTTTATATGACCATTAACTGTCAGCCTATCAATACAGGAGCAGGACATGATCTCCAGCTACATACGTCCTAAATTTCAGATTTCTACATTCCTACTAAACCAAACGTGTGTGAGAAACACAGATACAGACAGAGATAGAGAGAGACAGAGAGACATGCAATAAGATTGAATATCCATATGTCAGCAGTTAAAAATCCGAGGCTACTTGTGTATATGCTAGGCTGAATGGTTTACAGATTTCTTCGGTGCTGCCCCGGCTCAGTGCTGGGTTCACTAGGTGTTTAGCAGCAACGTGGGCCTGCCAAGTATGACGATACCGGCTTCCCATGTTAACGTCCATTCAGGAAGGGCTTTTATTACTGTGCAGGGGGAGGGTTCGACCCAGCTGTGAAAACACTATTAAGGAGGCTTTAGTGCTCATTTCACGAATACTTAAAGTTTACTTATCGGGAGTAAAAAAAAAAAAAAATCAAATCAGTGGACTATGCTTTTGGTTTTCCTTATTGTTCTTCCATGAGTGTTCGGCTTCAAATCACCCCATATGTTCCTTGGATAGTCGACTGAGTTCAGCCGGCCAGTGAAACTCGATCGCAAAGTTCAGAGATCAGAGGCAATTGTTTTTTGTGTTCTTGGGAGAATTCCGCTGGCTTGTGAAAATTGCTCGTTCCTTTTCTGGGTCCCCAGTCATGTTGAATTAGGCCATAAACCTGTACTTCAGACCCAATTACTAATGTGAAAGTATAAGCCCACCAGAGGGTCCACTGGGGCAGGGCCTGCTTACTTGCAGAGATGAACACTGAAGACCCTTCCTGTCATTGTGTGTTTTACCAGCCTGATATCATTTCCTATTCATGCATTTAAGAATTCATTGAGGCTGTAGGGGAATTTACAAGGAAGGAAAGTCTTTGGACAAAGCGAGGAAAATCAATCCAATCTTTCCTGTGTGTTCCTCTTGGATGAAAGACAAATGATTTCAAAAGACAGGCCATGAACTGCATTCACAAAAATGGATCTTTTGGCAGAATTACAGCCTTCAATTTCTCTTTGAAAGTAAGAAATGCTTTGGTGTGGAACTCAAGATCAGCAGTATGTTCGTTAAAGGCATCATAGGGATTTAGAGAGGGGGAAATGCGGTGATATCATTAAAAAGGCTGCACATTTGCGAAAGTAGTGCACGGCATCTAAAAAGGATTCCGATTTCTGGCACAGATTTTTATTTGCGGCGGACACTTTTTTAGACGCTGTGGCTTTTTTAGACGCACGCCTCTTTTTTAAGTTCACCATCACTCTTGTAAATGATTCACATTCTTTTTAGATGCTGTGCTCCACTTTTGGAAAAATCATTGTCACTTTGCCCTTCAGGTCCACCATAGAACTATATTATAATACTGTATTACATCGTTTACAATATGTAATGCAAATAATGTATTACATCAGCAGCAGGCCCTCCAGAGGAAGGTAGTCACAACAGTAGTGTCAATAATATATTGTAATATTTCAATTTTTTATTTAGACTCAATGAAACACATACATATTGAATATAATATTAATTGGATATGTATGCATCAACCTCATATGACTACATAAGAAACAGATCTTAATCTTTCCCCTCCTTGTTTTAGTGAGCTTGAATTCTATGAGTTACACTTCACATGATATTCAACACATGCATGTACACATGTGTGAGCCCACACACACACACACACACACACACACAGTGTTGGCCTGTAGCAGAGAGGGAAGAGAATGTTAGTTGTTGGACAGAGACCAAAAGGAAACAGCATATCAACATTTTTTACAATAACTAAGAGGCCTCACAGAATGAACAGTGTGGGTGAATCTCTACAGGGATTATCACTTGCTCTCTGTGTGTGCGTGTGTGTGTGTGTGTGTGTGTTGCCTCTCATTAAAGGCATCGCCCCTCATTCTGAAAATATCTTCCACTTCCTTTTGCAACACACAGCAATGAATGAGGTTGCATAGGGTGAGTCTGTGAGTGAAAAGATATGAAAGTCCTTAGTTTATAAACTAAGTACAAACACGACTGAATAGTGTGTGATTAGAACACTAAATCGGAAAAATTCTAGCTAACGTTAGCTTTGAGGAAACAATGATTTAGCATTACAAAGTATAGCAAATGCGGCAGTGAAAACTATGAGAAGCTTAATAACGCTAATGAAAACATAACAAACCATGTAAAGTAAAACGTGCACTACACAGCATAAAATAAGGCACGTGCAAAAGGGTTAAGGAGGCGCATAAACTCTTGACTGTATCATGATTAGTACACAGTAGAACCTGCATCTTTACAATACTTTTCAGGGATTTCAAAGCAGATACATGATACACTCATCAAAAATCAATCTGTAGAATTTATCCCAATGGTGCCCAACTGACAGCCACACTCACACACTCACCTCACGTCAGTTAAGGTGCAGACAATAATTTAATGCAGCCACTTAAACAGAGATGATTACATACGCATTGGGCAGTTGACCAGGACACCTAATATCCTTCTTAAGGAGGATGCCATGGAATCTTTGATGGTCACATAAGTCAGACCTAATTTAAATCTTTTTCCCCTTCTCAGCACTGCAATAGTGTCCGTTTCAGTTTCTGTGTACTCCAGAGGGAAGTTTGTCTCTCCGTGGTTCTGCATCCCCTACTTTCAGCAATTGAGGGATCCCAGGACATCTCCCATCCAATGATGGCAGGTGAAGGTTACAGGATTATGTGGATGTTTGCATCGAGGCCATATTGCAAGAAAGAGTAAGCAAATCTGATTAAGATTACAAACATTGAGGGGTGCACTGTATTGAAGACCTAGTGGACATAGCCAGTCTGGTTGAATTAATTGCTCATTAGTAATCATTAAATCTGCCCTCAGCAGTTTTCTACAAATATAAGGCTAAACTTTCAAGGTTTTTCTGTAGTATTTACCAGTTCACACCTCACCTCTCAGTACACACACACACACACCTATCCCTAAACCTAACCCTAGCCCTAACCTTAACCTTAACCAAAGAAATGTTTTGACACTTTTTGTTTCATCAGTAACAACAATGTAGTGTAGAAAAACATTGATTTCCTAGTGGGGACCAGTATTTTGGTCCCCACGAGGCACTTTTTCCAGATTGTTCTTACAGATTATTCTTTTCTGGGGAGTTACTGGTCCCCAGAAAGATAACAACATATTGCCCACACACACACACACACACAAACACACACACACACACACACACACACACGCAGAGTTAAATGTGTTCGTACTGACATTAGCAACATGTCTGTTTGTATCTGGGTAAAAGAGTGTCTGAGTCAGCTACATTCCCTTGGGAAAGATCTTCACACAGAGGCTCAGTCTCTCAGAGGTTTCCCCAGGAAAAACAGCTGCTTTTTGCCTCTGTCACTTCACCCTGTCTGCCACTGTGTCTTCCCCCTCCTCCAGGACATTGGCCTGGATAAGTGTGTGTGACCACAGAGCTGACACAATGCTTACTATTGAGGCTGGACACTGAAGGGCCCCGACAGAGATAAATACACTCCATTTCACAGTCTGTTCCTTTGACTTTAAAGTTTGCATGTATTTGGAATAAGAATGAATGACATGGCAGCCGTAATGCCTGAGATAAAGAGATTCACAATGATAAGACGGGCATGTATATGCATGCATTTGTGGTACTGAAGATGCATACTGTGTCATCTTACTTTACATAATGGGTTGGGTTGACTGATCCTGGATCTGTTGTTAGGGAGTGAGGATAAGTGGAGCTTTTGGGCAAGGTTGATCCAAGAGATGTTCACAGGAATGATTTGGGTTGATAAGTGTGTGCCCTTGTGCTGAATCTCACATGTATAAGATCAGAGGTGTTCCAAGTGTCACAATGAGAGAGACATCAGAGGGAAATGGGAAGCAGAAGCTAAGTCAACCAGTCTCACACAATGAGACTGCAAGGCCAGAACTCAGGGAGCTTTCCCATGACCGAGTTTAGTGAGAGTACAATATGGCTGCTTATTTGGTGATAGTGACTATGCAAGAGCTCAAACAAAGTGCTGATTCACCAGTGAGCATGGTTGTGAAAGTATTGTGGTGAGAATTGGGCAAGACATGATGAGAAAGCTTAGTAAAGTCAAAAGAATGCCCACTGACTCAACTGAATATTGAGGCGGCATCCTACAATTTTGTGGGCGGGTTACATCAACAGTGCCAGAGTATACATCCCAGTAAGTTAATGCAGTTGCTTTATTGGTTCAAGGTCCTTTACATGCCTCAGTACATCTCTTCCAGCCATAACATGCTTTCAGTAGCGTGGTGTAACTTCCTGTTCTGTGGCCGTGTTTGGACAGGGACTTCCTGTGTGAAGTCTGCTCCCATGAGAACCACAGGCTTTGGGTCAAGGGGGTCCGCTGAGGAAATGACCCTCGGCTTGAAAGGGTCACCTTCCCATCCACAGGGAGTGCATGACGAACACTTTGACGGGTCAGTGTACTATCACAGCTGCGTGGCACTCTTCTTGAGAACTCTGAGCTTTGGTCCTGTCGGAGATCTTGCCTGTTTTGGCAGATCACAATGAGTGGGTGGATGAATCAAGAAGACCCACTAAGAGGAAAAGATAAAGATCAACTTTAAGATCTCCTAACACATTTCTTTTTCTTTGTGCAGTTAGTGGAATGATGAGGACATGATCATGGTCAAAGTATGAGGTCCACAGAAAGGCCATCAAATGGCCTAAAGTCATTTTCTTAAAGGCCCTTTATATCTAAATCTAAATAGGTGACATCTGGTGTTCAGGAGTGGTTTTGAAATATATGTAAATGCATGATGCTTGAACACTGTATGTTCAAAGATTAAGATTTGATGACAGTGTTTTTATATCATATCTTACTTTGATCTTGAACATCGTCTTGCATTTGTGTACACACCACTCCCAATTTAAAAACTGTTTACAATAGAATTTAAGTTATGCTTTTCTTTTCTCACATACTTACTGTACGCATAACTCACAGATAAGAATCAAAACTTGGCGTATGTAATTTAGCATTGAAACAAAACTTTTGGGATCATTAAGAATGTCTTTCTTCAATAGTCAAAAAGAATTCCCTCTTTGCAAAGTAATTACAGGGGAAATTCTCATGAGTGAATTGGGGGAATAATTAGCGGAAGGAAAAGGGTTTGAAATTTCTTTGTTGGGATAGGTCCCTAAAGGAGACAGGCTCATCCTACCTTAGGGAATGTGCATCTCCCATGATTCCCAAATTTAAATATAAAGAGGTTGTTATACAGACGGTCTATCCTGTCTGTTAGGAGCATAACAGCGATGACTGCTTCCCTCATATTATTGTGAATATGTACTTGGGCACAATACTTAATCTTTTATTGATTGGCGTTTCAAAATCAGCTATTTGGTGATAACTTTTAACAAAACGTTCTTTAGATTAGAGATGTTATATTATTGCTGCCTTATAGCTCCTCCAGTTCTTATAGTTCCTCAAAAGAGTAGGAAAACATGGGGAATTTGTGACTTCTCATTTAAAAAAATGTTTTTGAGAATCCCAGTATGACCTATTTCCTTGATGGAAGCTGGAAACCTTTCATTTGTAGCAGTAATACACACATGGAGCATACACAATGCCACAGTGGCATTAAAACAGCTGTGACTACTTTACTGCTCTTGATAATGGTAAAACATTAATAATACTTTTCACTTTTAAGGCAGCTGCTCTGCCAAAAGAGTTTTGTTGTCATGATTATTGATGATTCATTTTGCTGTTTATATTTATGAATATATATACATACTTACATGATAATGTATATTATCTTTACAGTTATCTAACTCATATGTGTGTATAAGTAATGTTGGTTTGTGTTTTAGACTATTTTTGTAATTGTACTCACACTTCATACTGAATATAAGTGCTTTGGCAATACTGCTTTCAGTTGCCTCACCAACAAAATACCATTGAATAGAATTTCTATTGTCAGACTGGAAGTGAGTGAGCAAGAGAGTGAAAGAGAGAGGAGGGGACATGAGGGCTTAAGTCTGCTCTCCTGTCATGACTTTGTGGCCTCGTACTCTAAGCTGTTCTGCTAGACCATGATGATGTCTCCCTGCCTCAAAGCTAAACCAATGTATCTGTCAAACATCTGCTATACTGTCTAGCATATATGTATGTACTAGTTACTAGTATACCATGGTTACTTAGTACTAGTATATTATATATATGTAGTCACAGGACATAATGCAGCTTTATTTCTCTATCATGTGGGATTTTATTTCCCAGGCATGCTCAGAAAGGTTTTGTTATGTTTCAATTGAAGTTGTTACAAATCCAGATGATTTTATTCAAAGTTAAAATTGTATTTTATTTTAAAGTGATATTTGAATCCAAAATATGTCACAATCTTTTGGTCAAACCTACCTTTTGATGGAAATAATGAGCAGAATAGCATACAGCAAGATAATTCTAAATGGGAATTTAGAAAAATCCATACAGTCGTCAACAGCACTGTAAAGATGAGGCAATAATTTCATTTGGTGGGCAATCTTACTGCAAACAGCCTCTATGCGAGACAGAATATGAAAAACAAGAAATTACATTTAAAGAAGAGATTATCTGATGATATTACACCCATCCTGCCAAGGAGGCAAACTTAGAACTTAGACTGTACTGATTAATTTATCTAAGTTCTGCATGTATCATAGCCCATACCCAAAGCCAAATTAGCTCCTCCATTCTCTGGGTCCACATTAAAATTTACTCATGAAATAATAATGTGCCCCTATGTAAATGAAGCCATCCTCAAATTACCATGGTATATTTGCATATCCATAAGCAGCCTGGGAGTTCAGAAATCAATATAGATGATTCATAATATATGGGATAGAGGAATAATTAAATTCATTTAATGTAGGGACCACTGAACCATTGCAAATGAAAGGTGCCATTTTCCTCAATTTAATTTAATACAAGTTGCTTGAATTGCAGTTTCAATTATCAGGACTACAATAGTAGTTAAAAAATGACAGTTTCAAATAAATGTTATTTCATTTAATTTGATTTAATAAATTTAGCAATGAATCCTCCTTCTCTGCTCTATTGCTGCAAATTATTTAATTAAAGTTATATAATTATATGTTTGCCACTTTCCACAGTCAAATATTCTTGGAATGCGAAAGTAATATCCTGCTCCATTTTATTAATAATTATTACGTATCTGTCATTGAAAGTTACTATTTGACTCATTGCAATATTCAACTCATTTTCCACTAATTGTATCATATTACCATGATGACTAAAAAGTGTTCAGTGGTTAGTTCAGTGGTTACTGAAATGATGAAATATTTTAACAAAATGTTGCATAATTGCTTAACTCTTGCTAACTTTGACATCCCACGTTTGTGGAGAAAGAACTTGTGCATGCATTTTATGTGCATAAGTCACACAAAGTCAGTAAGGGAAAAACTGACTCATCGAAAAACAAACAATGTAAAAGATTAAAAAAATCATTACATTGTGTAAACTTAGGATTCAAAGAACATGCCAGTTAAACTGAACAGAGACTGAGAATCAAATGCTTAAAATATGAAAGAAGCTGCTATGCTTTGGACATATGGAAGGTATGTGTGTTGCATGATAATTTGAAAAATACTTCTGTCATTGTAGCATGTTTCATTTTCCATAAATGATATCTGTAAATATTGAAACATCGATCTCAGAGAGGACGAAGTAAATCTCTCATTTACCACAATAGTACTACTGGGGGTGGTATGATAGCAGTCAAGAAACTAGCATGAGAATCGTTAAAATATATACAAGCCTTCCAACACATTCTGTGGCAATCCCTGAGTATCTGTGCAAAAGTGATTTGATGCTTTACTGCTTCATCTGAAAACTAATTTCTTAAGATGCCACTTCCATTAACAATTAATTAATTTGGTCTTGAGCTGCTGAAATTAAATTATGGGCAATATCTTCTTGAAAAGCAATTCCAATTTCAGCACCAGCTAGACGTTGTCGACAATAGCCAGATTTCGGTATTTGGCCATAATGCCTGTGCTTCAATATGTAATGACTGAGTAATCATGTTATTTGCTGCATCCATTTAATTCAGAGTGAGGATTGCATCTGCAGTCCTCCTGTAATTGCTAGAACAGGCAAGGAAAGCTGAAAATTTGCATTAGCACCAAGGAACAGCAGTCATTATTCCCAACTGTTTTGCCTGAGGAGTGTAAATTTTCAATAGAAGTGGATTGCACTTTTAAAGTCTATATGTTAAAAAGGTGCATATATATGAGGAATTCCAGTAACTACATTCATAGAAGATCCACTCTTCAGACATTTTTTATAAAGATGAAGAATATTTTGACTTTCTTTCATCAGTGTAATGGCATCACTCTGATGGCAACCTTTATATAACTCCAAATTATCACCACAGGTGGAAAAGTTGATTAGATTGGAATTGCCAATAAGTGCCTTTGTTTTCGTTCAGGCTATTAGCAAGTTCCACATGATAGCAAATCCGAGAAGAACCGCTCATTTTCAATTGAAATGAATGGCACTCCTATTTAATCCCACAAGTTTAAAAGTTTCTTCATAACGGTCGCCAGAAGAACAACAGATGCAGACAATGTTTGAATTTTAGCCTAATCTTTATTAAAAACCCCAGGGGTAGGTCTTTATGAGTTGGGTTATTAGAGGAGTGCCCGTTGTCAGATAATGATCTTTGGTGACATCAGCTGCAGGGGGATACATTTCGGTTGATGAAGGTGAAGAAGTTGGTGAAGTTTCTCAACATGTATGATGCTTCTGAGGGGCCTATTGTGTTTTATGTTCTGTGCCCCACTTATGTTCAGGATAACCATGTGCAACAGAGGAAGCAAAGGCTGGTCATATCTATATGCATGCTTGGATAGGACAGACATCAGTGCATCACAGAAATGAATGACGTTTGTGGTTAAATTTTCAATCCATTTTAACAACAATGCACTGTGTCCTTAACTTGAGTAACATAATTTGTACTCAACAGAATTAACTAAATGAATATGAACCAATGTGTGAAACAACCAAAAACAATAAAGCTCTCAAATGTATTCCTCATTTAAGAGGACAACTTAAGGTCAAAACACTTTTCAATTGCTTAAAAAAGAAGCACACAGATAACCCATAATCATACAGTCATAGTTGCAGCAATCCCATCCTGTATCTCAGTGTTGAACAAATGCCTGTTTATTACTTTTTAGTTTTACCAAAAGCCATTGCAATACTCCATATGTAGCAGAAATACATTTATTCAGCTAAGGTTACAAATGAGCTGGGAAAACATCCAGGTTTATTTCATATATGCAGCTCCTTAGTCCAACATACTATATATCAGTGTGACTTGCAAATTCAAGCAAACCATGGAGGGCTTTTCACATCATTATTATTGATATTGTCCTGAAGATCATGATGGATAGTCACACAGGCCAGTTTATTGCTTTTTTTGCCTGTGAAAATTTCTTATTGTTGCAGATTTAGAGGACTGGGCTGACTCATCTGTGTGTTGTATGATTATAAGATGCTTGCATTTTTGTTTTCATGTTTAATTATACAGACTATGTGATTACCAAGTAAAGCAAATTATGCGCTTGATGGCAGTAGATAAATCTCAGCTTCAATTTGTTGTAATGACCCGTGTAATTTTTAAGCTGTGCCTACAAATGTTCTCCTTTAACATGTATAATTAGTGGGATAGTATATTAGGTATACATTCCATGCTTTAATTTGGTCTCCCAGGAGCTCTTGTAATGATGCAGCTGTTTGAGCTACAATACAGGAACCTCTTGAATTTATTCATCTTAATTTTGTGATTAATTGAGTTCTTGAGAGATGCAGGGTGCTCCTGGCATTCTGGTTTAGGGCTCACATTTATCTGCACAACCCAGAATACCTGAACTTTTTTTGCTGTTGGGAGACTGGTGTTGAGAGAGCAAAGAGGGTAGTCTTGTAAAATAATTTTGACTCCCTGATCATTGCCAGTATGGTTCCTGACAGCCCGAAGACAACAGAAGAAAGCAAATGTAAAGAACTTTGGCACATATTAGGCATGGTTTCTATATAAGTGCGTATGTCTCAGAGATCTGCGGCCCTGGCAACAGCCAGTCACAGCTAGTATGGCAACAAAGCTATTTTTGCCTTTTCTTTACACACATTGCCTGATTAGGCTCACATTGCACACAGTTAATGACAGGTCATGGTCTGAAAATGTGTGTAAAGCTGCTTTGTTTGCCATTGATCCTGAGGGTTACACCCAATGTGGTCACTGCTAAGTGTTTTACACCTGCAGAATTTTTCACTCATTCATCTTGCACATTCTATAAGAAAACCCCAGAACAGGTATGATGTGTGTGAAGAATGAATAAACGCTGCTTTGACGTGCATAGTATGGCAATTCCTAAACAGTTTGGTCAGAATTCATTCATTTGTTGCTTTCATATTTTGAAAGTTTCTCAGGTATGGTCTCTAGAGGACTTTTGACCATCGCTCAAACTCACTTGAAACCATGAGGCTTCAAAAGCTGATAGTTCCCTGCAGTCCCTACTTTATTTACCTCGATTAGCTGCTAATTTTAGGTAGTACTCTTATACTCTCAGACCTTAACATGGAGGACACTGAGACAAACATAGGCTTTTTTGGTGACTCCCTGCCCTCATGACACATCTGACAGCTATCCTGCAATTACCCTATTTCTAATGCAGGGGGAAAAACACTTATTGAATAGCTTCTACTCACAGAGGGTTTACGGGAATAATAAGCATCAGGAATTTGGGAAAATGAGCAAAATGTAAGAACATCTGATTTGATGTGATGATCAGTTTGATGCTGAGAAAGGGCTGTGCCAGTGCTATCAGTCCTGTGTGGGGCCAGCTGTGTGGGGCCAGCAGTCAGGTCCCCATGTACAGGCCGTATAAAAACTCACCAGACTGAGGCCCTGTGGAAGAGGCAAGACAGTAAAGGTGGTGTATCGTTGTACGTTTGACATCCGAAACCACCAAGCAGCTCTAGCTTTGGCCCTTACCTAACACCCACCACATCAATCACCCTCCCCGAATGCACAGGGCAGCCCCCCGCCCAATAAAGGACAATGCGTTCCCCACACGTGAGCGAAGTCCCGCGGCGCCGACAGGCCCGTATCCCAGCTTTTCCTGGACGGGAGCGCGAGGTGGTGCGGGAGGGATAATGTATCCGCTTTCTCCGGGATCCGCCGGGAGCCCGCCTTGGATCGGGGCCCAGATCAATGTGACCTAAATTCAAATGCGAACGAGGATCTGGCAGGGAAAAGGACGCCTTGCAAATGAGCTCAGACAGAGCTGGGAGCCCCGGCCCAGCCCCGTCAGGCCGCTTAATGAGTTCCGAATGGACAGCGGCTGAACCCCGGGGAAGGCTGGGGGAGGGGGGGGGGGGCGGCGAGGGCCTGGGGCAGGGCACGCACACACCCAAAGCATCTGGTCGGCTGTGCCTGCCGCCCCCCCGCCGGCGCTAGGAGCTGCGGAGCAGGAGAACAACAGGGAAAAAGAAACGGCGTAGGCCAGGTGTGCCAGGCATGAAGAGGCCATATTGCCGACCTGCTCCTCTTCCAGGAAGCATCTCGGATCAGTTTTTGGCAGGTTTGTTAATGTCAGACACTAACCGTGTTCCCTTTCCATGTTACATTCACTTTCTTGTCCTGTTTGCTGAGTCCAAAAACTCTGTAATGTTTCCACCATTAATGACGATTAACATCTGACGCCCCGCTTCTCTGTGCTGTAATTGATTTGTGTTTTTATTAGGCCAGACTTTATGGTAAAGGTAATTGTTGATCACTAGCACCTCACCAGTTTGTTACATATTTGAGATACATGACAAGTTATATTACAGAATTGCTGTATTGGATACCTGCTTTGTATCAATTATTGAGCAAATAATTACATTATAAATGCAGTGTAAGCATATTACATTTTGTGTTATTTTGATTTTTTATGTAATTTTATGTAATGTTGAGTGGAAACAAAAATCTTTAAATGAATCTTTGTCAAGAGAACTTCACAGTGATAATTTAAGACACAGCAACAAACAGGATTACTGTTAATACTGTTGCATACTCTTGACAGTATAAATGTATGGTTTTCTACCAATTGGAATATTATACTGCAAAAATGGAGAGCAAACTCACATACATTATGTGCCATAATAAGAATTTTTAATTAAAGATAGACAGAATCATAATCTTGGACAGGGCAAAAGACATCAGTTAGTGTCCATCACTACTCTTGGACATTGGATCTGTTTCTGAGCTTCAGTCCAACCTCCTTGTTTATCCTAAAACTCAAAGAACCATAAGGAAAAAGGGGTTCAGTCCGCTAAGTCATATCAAACCGTCTAGCGCCGGTATGCGGGGTAATTAGAATGCCAGCTCCAAGTTGCAGTCAGCACTCTTTATCACACAAGCTTTTCTCTATACGTTAGGTGTCAAGCCCATATGGGAATGGAGGGCTTATGATTGCCTTCAATAGAGTATGCTAATTGTTCAAATTAACATAATTCATTAACATGTGGGTCCTAATTGCACAATGAATGCACAGATTTCTGGAACAGAGTTGTGTGCTTTGACTTCCTAATGTCTGATGCAATTACCGCTTTTCTTATTTACATATTACTTTGGGTCTGAAAGGTTAAAGTGCGGCAGGGTAAAATTATGGGTTACAGTTTTAATGTCATTTTTTATTTCATGAGTTTACCTCAGTCTCCATCAGGTTGCATAGAAATGCACTGTATCTAGCTATAAAAGGCTCTATGAAAGGTATATTTGCAGCCTTACATTCCCTCTCCCAAATAAAAAAATAAGTAAATAAATAAAGAAATAAATAAATAAAAGTGGAAACAATTAACAATTTACTAGCCCCGTGTTTGCAGCCAGAGCAGTTCAGTATATGTAATCCTCCAAACAGAAACAAGCCTTTGACTGGCTTTATTTCTGTACCTTATTGTAACATATTTGATAAGGAGCAGTATGTTCCCTGCGATATTAGCTGTTCATATTAATGTGGCTGGTGAACGCAATGGAGAGCACATCTGATTTTTCATAATGTTCATAATTATTACAAATTGCCCACTTTGTCCTGCTGAGCACTTCAACTTTAAATGTTGAAAAGACATTGCATGTCAAAATCCATAAGGATTTGTGTTTCCCATCACTGGGCACATTTGAATACTTAACCTACTTTGGCTTTGAGTATGTAAACAGCAATAATTCACAATGACAGTAGTAAATATCATAGCAATGGCAGTGACCACATATATGTCATATTTGCTAAACCCATCACATACACCTGCTCTGATATCAGATCTTTTTTTTTATAAGTTATAATAAAAAACAATACAGGTGAAAAACACTACGGTGGATAGCACATGTGGCAGTTTGCCTTTTAGTTTGGTGTGAATACACATTAGCAGAACATGACTGTAACCCCCCCCGTCTTTCTCTCCATACCACCTGTTCAATTTTCTGACATGTGAGCCTGACGCACAAAGAGGCATAAATACAGGGCCCTCAGTCCATAGTGAAAAGCCCAGGTTTGACCCAGACGGGGGTAATTGAACCGACAGGCTTGCAGCATTCGATTCGTCTGGGGGCCCCCAGCGCGCATGGAGAGCGAGAGGGAATGGGAGTTTTAATGAACAGAGACTGTCATTAAAATCATAACTATTTCCTCTGAGATCACATCCCATTTAAATGCGGAAAAAGGAAAAACAGTAATTGAAAGATCCGTGATTTTTCTGCCATTCAAACTGCAAATTTGAATCCCTGGAAAAAAAAGAAACCTGTTTGCTGCCAGCTGACATGTTCCAATTACAGAGCTTCTCTTCTTCTATGTTTAAACCATTTGGGATCGCCCCGCAAAGTGCGTTCACTATTAACCCTTCAAGCCCCATTGATCATATTTCCTGTGATTTCGCTTAGCGCATGACAATTGTTGCATGCGTTGGAGGTAGATTCGCAACCAATTTATATCGTCCGTAGCGGATTCCTATTTGATTTATTTGTAACATTTACTAGAAGCATGAGGGATGCCTCAGTGTGTGTATCCAACCATTAAATAAAACCATTACAACAGCACTGCCCGTGAGCTGAATTTACAAATGCGGACAGACAGGCTCTTGAATGAAAAGGAAAGCAAAGGTGGCGTTTAATCTACAAAATGTACACAAATTAAAGAACTAAGATGCGTTTTTTGTTCCATTTTGCACTCATCAGTAGTTACAGAAACAAACATGTTCATTGAGAAACAACTAGCGTTTGCACCCATATCACCCTGAATGCCTACAATCTTTGAGTCTAAACAGAACCGAGCCTAGTTTTACTGGGCTGGGAGTCCTGCTTGGAACAGAAGCGTTTTAAACTCGAATCATTCAGCAATGTTGTGGCCAGGGAGAGAAATTTAAAAAGGACATTGTAAACACTGTCATAGAGCACTGCAAGCTTCACCATTGGTCATATTCACCGAAGAACTGTAGCCTTTACGTAACATTTGTCTTTTAAATTAGTCTCCATTTTCTCAATTACTTCAATGAATTACAAAATATATAACTGGTACAATATGTTCAAAAGCTGTTTCAGAATATCTTAGGGTACTGGTTCCCCAGGATTGGTCATTGATATCCACAGAAAGCCAGGTCTGCAGCAGAGGTCAGAATGTCAATTTGATTGGCCAGTGGGACTGGCACATTACATTACATTGCATTTATTCATTTAGCAGACACTCTTAGCCTAAGCTCCTTGTATGCATGTTTTAAGTCACTCAGGATAAGAGAAGAATGATAATAAATGATAATGAAATCCAGGTATTCACACTAGCTAACCTGGTCTACAACAACAGGTACTCAGGCATATATTATTATATTAACTTTGCATATTAGATTGAGCCCTTTCCACAACTCCTGCAGAACAGCTTACAGCCAAAATCTATGTTTCTTCTTATATAGTGATCAAGTGCTCCTGCAAAGCAGGTTGGCCCCAACTTTTATTAAAAGAACGTCCCACAGGTGTCATTTTTTACCCTTTTCTTCAACATACTTTAAAAGTTATGAAAAATGGAATTACCTTAATTTGTTATTCAAACTTAAAGCAAACATGAAAAAGAAAAATATATGACATGGATAAAGTAATAGGAATTTAGTATTAGAAACGCCATTAATGATAAATAAATAATGATTTGAAATAACTCTGACCTCGTCGTTAACGACAGTAGCATTGCGCTCCATCTTAACTCCCTCCAGTTAGATTTTACGGCTGCTTTGTTTCTTCCTGAGCGTGAAACTGTAAACATTTCCCCCTCTTTGGCTGCGGAGTGAGTTATTTTAGGTTCTGTTGCTTGTAAACTACAGCTGGGCCTATTTGTGTAATGGGCTGGGGGTGTTGGGCGAGTGAGACTTGCAGCAGGTGCGGAAGGCGTCAAAGTCACTTGCCATACAAAGATTCACAACCCTGAACATCTACTATTTGTGTGTGTGTGTGTGTGTGTGTATGTGCACACAGGTGTGCACACATATGTACATGTGTGTACATGCAGACATGAGTGCGGTGCACGTGTATGTATCTGTATGTAGGCCCGGGCGTGCACCTCCCCCCAGTTTTACTAGGAAATAGCACCCTGTGCTTTCACTCAACTCCTCATGCAGGAGGTTTTTCAGATTGTTATCAGTGAGCGGGCGCTGATCCCTGGCCCAGCTGACGTGCTAGCGCAAACCCTGTCCCTTCCCAGGACACAGCTGTGTAAACTGTCAGAGTGGGAGGACGTGCTTCACGGCGCTCCGTGCTCAAGTCTCCTTTTTTCAATAAAAAGCCACAAAATAATGGACAAGGAACAAATTTCCTGTTACGGGTATGTAACTGCACTGGTCCGCCAAATTATATTGTGACTGGTGCTAAAGTCAAGAAACAGATGTACATCACAAGCTCCACCAACTTGCATCCACTGTAATAATGGTGAAGGCACTGGGGAGTTCTGCGTTCCCTTTGAGTGCCAAAACCCATGTGGCTTATTTGCATAAGTATGTACACTTAGGGAATACACCCATTCTGAACATCATAATACTACAGAAGTTTTCCCTTTCTCGTATTGACTTCATATTGTGAGTTTTGGCTTTGACTTTTTTCAGTTATGAAAAGAGAGATGCAATGCAAAGAATTTCAGACTACCCTTACTGTTTTTCAAATGCGGTAAATAATTTAACTTATGAATGCAATATTTCCATGTCTGCATGACTTGTGCAAAAAGGGATGTTGAAGGACTGTTTTGGACAAAGTATAAAAAAAATGGAGAAATGAGTATTGCAAGGGATAGTCAGTATGAATTTCATTGAAGAAGGTCATGTTTAATAAATCTTGTTTATTTTCTTTTGATGAGCGTGCAAAATGTTGGGACTGAACATGGCCACATGATATTGTATACGTAGATTATTAAATTAAAATTTAAATGGTTTTTATGTTGTTATGTTTCTGTAAAGGCAGTGGAGGGGGTATGCATGTTTACTGAAGAAATAATTTAACATAGTATCATCCTTATAGGTCTCAGCTGAAATGCCCAGCTCATATCTTAGATTTCTCCTTGGTGAGGAAAGGTGCAATTAAAATGTCAATTCATTTTTATTAGGATCTGCCCACCCTGTCCAGTATGACGTTCCCTTGAGTCAAAGAAGCAATGTAGACGGATTGTGTCAGGAAATGTTATTCCAAAACTATTAGACGTGTACGTTGCCAAATTCTGCAATTAGCATTACTTCAGAATCACTGTATGTCAATATTTCCTTACATGCAAATTGCCAGAACATGCTACAGAGTGCTTATCATCAACAGTAGCCTTTACCATTGTAGCACCTCACATGTTTTACCTCTGTTAAATTCATTTGACTTATACTGTATGACTCAGATTATCCTGACAAGTGAAATTGATAGGATATTCCCAGTAATTCCTTATACAGTTAAGTATAAATGGACATTTAACCCTGGTTTCAATTAAACATGTCAATTCAAGTTAAAGGAAAGGACTATTCAATCGATACAAAACCTACATGAATCCACCAGCATGTTATGACAAAACATTCCACTGAATCAACCAACACTGACAAGCAATCTGACTGATACACAATGACACAACTGACTCAGACTTGGAGTGGACTTTTTCTGGACGAAAGTATTTTTCAAAGATGAATAGTTTTACTCATGATGATCTGGTGGTTTCGATAATCTATGGGTTAGTCAGCCTGGGCTTGCCTTTGGTTATTTCTACCTTACAGAACACCTGTGAAGTCTGAAACTTCCCCCTAGCTCCTGGATTGTGTGCTTGCTCAGAGCTAATTGATGCCTAAAGTTAGTGGCTATTCCAAATGTCTTCACCACCTATTTCCTCTGACATCAAAGTTCATAGACCACACAATAACACCGCATCACTCTGTAAGACAGTATGTCAGTTGATGCAGGTGGTTATGAAAATGTTTTTACTAATTTTGTAATATCCTGGTAGCAGAGCAGTCATGCCACTAAAAACAAGTTAGAAACAGGTAAGGTTTGACTGAACTTTATTTAAAACAAGCTATGAAAAAGCACCCATTACAATAGGCTGGGGCAGAGGACTCCTCCCTAGTGCAGCAGCAGCCGCATGGTTCCCAACTAGCAGAGACAAGACTATGTAACATTAACCAATACATGACAAATTTTAAATGCCACAATGTAGACTTATGAATGATAATGAACGGTGAATGATGTGAATGGTAATGAATGCCATCATGCATTCTTATTTAACACTTCATAAGGTGTAATGTATGATCTACTCAGACCCTGTAACTAAGCAGAATACAGTCAAATATTGTCAAATGCGTGAAATATTGCAATAAATGACTGTATTACTACTGTAATATGTATCTGGAAAATATGAGTTGCGTCAAACTTTGATGGATTATGATCTTTATTTTGTTATGTTTGATAAGAGATCTGTGTTGCTCTTGAATAATAAAAATAAAAAGCGAGAAAATAGATCATTTTAATGGAAGTTTACTATGGGTCTCCAGCGAGCTCATTACATTGGCTAGTTTGACTTATTTTACAGCCACTTGTAATTAGTATCTGCAAGAGTTATTGCACTAATCAAGCTAGTTCTTCTTTGACTACTTTTTGTTCTCTATTAAGTGGTGCTTTGCTTGCTAGGAAAAGCAGTCACATCCGAAAAGACAGTAGCAATAAAACTAATAAAACTGTAGGGTTCCTTCAGGGAACTTTAATAATTCCATGCATGTGAATGTTTTACTTCAAAGCTGCAATTAACAAGACCATCTTACCAGCGTGATGGCACTGAAGGCTATTGCTCTGAGTTTGTGTATGTAGGATAGGTGTTTGAGTATGTCAGACTGATTTTATTCAGGTCATGGGGAGTACTGTACACAATCACAAGCCAGCAAATTTCAACCAGCTCTGCAATAGGAGAGGACTGTTTGACTGATCTGAATGAAGAAATGTTTACAGCAATATTCACATTTCCATCTTCTACATACCTGCAGTATGTTTAATGAATACAGAAATACTTGTACAATATATGTATTTTCATGTCTGACTATATCATTTATGCTGTGACATACAGTCCCATAACTGCTGCCTGTGTGTTTATGTAGGCCCAGGCTATTAGTGCCTTGGTTCTGGTCAAGGGAACACGGTCATACATCATGAGGAATAAGCATCACACAGCATAAATGAAGAGACTAAGATATTTTAAGACAAAGAGAGAGGCATAATCAAATCAAATAATCAAATTTGCATCTGTTTATTCTATATTTTGATATACTGTGCACATCTTAGTGTCAGCTTTGCATTTATGCATATTACAGGTGATATAGTTCTACCCAGAGAACTGGAATGCAGGGGATCAGAACATCATAGGTTTGAATTCCATGTTGGACTTTGCTGCTGTGCCGGTGAATGAAGCATTTTACCTGAAAAATTCTTGTAAATTGTAGCAATATAAAAATATTGCACAAATCGGGTGTCACTTTGAATAAAGGCATCCATTAAATGAACAAACAATGCTGATAAGTGAAACCATACAACCAAATGTCTCATTGTTCTGTATGACTGTTTATCCACAGCATTCCTATTCAGTGCAGAAATCTGACTTAGCCTCACAGTTTTAAAAAAGAAAGAATCCAGCTCCACACCCAAATTCTCGTGGGCGGCACATTTCACATCAGGCATCAGCATTCACGGAGGTCTGTCCAAACCCTTTTTATTCCTCTGTTGGCTTTTTTTATTTCCTGTGCCTTTACTGCCCACCTAATGGCTTATTTATTACATCCATACTTTATAAGGCCGTTCCTGTGTGGCCTAATTACTCTGCGCACTTCTTTGGAATACTGAAATCATTACAGTCCTCGTTGTTTTAATATGGGTCCTCACCAGCCTCAAACTCTGGCAGATGGGGAACTCAGTGCATTGTCAATGTTCCCAGAGGGGATTATTTTAACGCTGCACCTAGGGTGGATCTTTGGCTGCCCAATGTCAAATATTCATATCACAGAGTATGATTCAACAGAAACGGCTTCCTATTTCCATTACCACTTTCCGCTTCAAAATCTATTAAATTATTTTGCTACCTCAAGTATCTCACTGCTGATTCCCCTTTACAGAAAGAGAGGAGAAAATAGCCATGAGGAGATCCATCAAACTTTAATTTATTAATGATTTTTTGGTAAATTAGCATACAATGCATTTTTAACATTTTAAATTTAAATCAATATGTGTTTAACTTGTGAATTTATATATTTGTTTTTGAAAAAGTAACCCAAAACTTGAACCTGCACTGTTAAGAATGTAATTTTTGTGATGCAAAGTATTTAAAAAAAGTGTTGACTGCCATCAAGATCACTAATAAGATTCTAATAAATAATATCCAATTTTGTGTCAAACATGCAATTTCTAATTTTGCTTTGAACATCATGTTGTAAACAGGTTTTCAACAGTAGGAGCACAAAATAATTGCACCAAATCAAATCATGTCAACACAAATATTTTTCTTTCAAGTAACAAGTAGCTGATGTTTTGTAGGTGATCATTTTATAATCTCGAATGAATGAATCTAAGATATTTCAGTGCAAATATTTAACACACATGTACACACATACACATGCACATGCATGCACACATTATTTTGAAAATGTACCAACAATGCCTCTGTATTCTTTTGGAAAAAAAGTGATCAATTCAATCCGAATGAAATGAAAACCCTTGCTGTAGCACAAAATGTGTCTTCCATTTGAATGATCTCTCTGTCTCAGCATGTGGTTAGATAGGATGTTAGATTGGATAGGGTTAAGTTAGTTTTATTGTCAAGATACCATTTTCATTAGGTCCGTATACAAATGCCCTTTTATTATATTTATTATAAATCAAAGATGTACTTATTGATGTGTTAGTATTTTACGAGCCTGTAACAGATATGTAATGTATATTTTAATGAATTTTGTATTATTATCTCCTCTGTTGGGCTTTAGAGATGATGAAAACCACAGCAAATATATCAAACTAAACTGAAAGGTTGATGGAACAAAAAGGTTTGTCTTGTCAGACGGCCAAAGTTCTTACATATGATTAGTGGTTTAACTGCTCTCTACTGTAGCTAAAACACTGGTGTTGTGAAGTTGTTAAAGATACCTTTAGCTTATAAAGTAAGCTATGTGAAACAATGGCAGAAAATTCATGGTATTGTACAATGTAAGCAACAATTGCTACCATTACATTTGAGGTAGAGAGGGAGACAGAGATAGAGGTGAGGCCCATTTGATATATTCTGGGTTGTATGTGTTACCTTTAGGAAATGGTTGAGAACCAATGCCTTAGGTGTTAATAAATTACTATAAAACAATGAGGAGGAACAAAACTAATAACTTCAAGATTAGCCAAATTACCCACTGCCTAATCATTATATTTTAGATGAGAAAAAATACTGGAGGAGTGTGTGCTTTTGAACTAATGGCCACCCTGCCCTACTGTATCTTTATTTAAATGTCTTTTATTTCACTTCTCCCACAAGACAATTTGATGGACAATACTGACTGTTCATATCATATAGGTAATTTGTGACTTCTCTCTTGAGACTCGGGTAAGAACACTAATGATTTCTCTAATGTTCACCAAAGCCATGCAAGTGGTCCCAGCCCAATCACTCCAGCACACTATCTTTGCTGCTTACTGTCTCTCCCTTTCTCTTGAAAGCTTTCAAACATTATTCACATTGTTCAAGGCTATAAACGCATTAATGAAATCACCAGACATAATGTGCATTCACTTCCTCATGCAGTCTGTAGCCAGTGATCATCCTTATACAAGGCTGGTGACCTTTATGTGTTACATTTTATGGATTCATCTCCTTTCAGAGAAGCATCAAACAGGATATTGGGGAAAGCATTTGGACGAAATTGTTACATCTGTGATCATTAATGATCCTATAGCACATATTAAATAAGTACAAGTGTTTGGTTTTGTCACATTTTATCATTTGTGATCCATTTGTCATTTTATACTCCTGTGAGGTTTTTCTACATTTATTCATTTGGCAGACACTTTCAACCAAACTGACTTAGTGAGGTAGAGTACAAGACAAGTGAAAGCCATACACAGAGTCACAATATTAGAAGTGCTGCATGACTAAGTTTCAATTGTTGGTCACACAAGGTGTAAGCTAGCTGGTACCTTCCATATTCCACATTTCTTTTACCTCTAACTGTGCGTCTGTATTTGTGAAGCACTGTGTGCTATATTCCTTAAAAAGGCTATATAAATAAAAATATATAAACTGGTTTGTTGTACCCCCTTTTTGCATTAACTGATGTTTAGATGTTCCTACATGCATATGATCACTTCCAAGGCCAAACCCAAACCCAATTACATTGTAAAACAAAATGGTAAAAGGCTGGCTAGCTAAATATTTCCCATATAAAAGGGGGTTTTTAAATAAATAAATAAAGAAAAATGAATAGGGCACATTGACTTTTTTTTTTTTTTTTTTTTTTTAAATCCAAGGAGTGTAAGAAACCTTCCCCAAGTATATCCCCACAGCCTTTGTTTCACTCACAGTCTCATTTATACCACCTGGTAGGTTGTGTGGCCAATCAAGCAATTAATCTAATATCCAATGCCTGAGAAGACATTCTCATGCACCAACATTCTCATGCACACAGACTCATTGAGGTGAAACTGATGGCAAAAATGTTAACTATGTCAAGGACAGTCAAATGTTGGAATGCAGGGTGACCCTTACAATCACATATATTCAACAATTAAAAACAGGAAAGAAAATAAGTTGTCTGGGTGGTAAACATCAAACACAGTGAATGTATGGACTCATTCATCATGACATTATGGTTATACGTTATAGAGACTTGATCACTATTTAACTTATTTTGGAGTAAACATTGTACCCTAACACTCTGGTATGCTGTCCTGTGCATTTTACTCAACGATGGCATGCTATTGTGAGCATGCAATTCTCCTGCTGTTTTCTGTCCTTTCTAGTCATATAATGTGCTATATATGTGAACATGCTGTTTCTGTAATTGCCTTGTAGTCCGTCTTAAATCTGCCATGATGCTCAGCTTTCCTTGTTCACAGATGGTGTTGATCTAAGCGGCAGGCGCAGCCAGTGATTTGCACTTCTAGCAGGTAACCACGTTCCGCGCCTGTTGAGTCCATCTGAAGTAACGCTGTCTTTTCCAGCCATCTCATTGGGCATGCAGAATCCATTTGTTTAGCAAACCACCGAGGGAGCAAATAAGCACTGGAGGTGGTGATTGATTTATAAGCCCTGATTTTGGTCTCAGAGACGATTGTGCTATCCATGCTCATTGAATTTCAATGAGCGCTTCCTTTAATCTCCCCAGCATGTTGAGAGTGCTTAGGTTTGATATGCATGCCGTTGCTTAAGCATTTGCTTAATTGATGTGGGAGTATGATTCAGCTGGGCAAAGACAGGTTGATGCAAACGGAAAGGAGAGATGGATGTCAGTGGAGCTTAGGGAAGGAATAGAGCTTAGAGGTTTAAGCCAACAAAACCCTTGAACAATGGTCTTCTTAATGATGAAGTGAAGTCTTTTGGACAGAAGTAGCTTAAACACATACATACATATACATATACACATACGTACAGAGAGAGTGGATAAAACTGGTACGGTACCAGTAACTTACTAATGACATTGATTATTTTAATTAATGAATGAATTCATTATTTTTTATTCTGGTATGTGTAACATGTAAACACTGAGTACATAATTATTACGTGTGATGATCATTTAAATTGCATCTTATATAAGCTGTACAGTTTCTGTATAATATGTAATGCTTTGACAGTATATTTGCAATTTATTCCAATATTTCATGCCATTAAGCCATATGAAGTGAACAATTGAATTGAGGAAGAGATGGGAACAGACAGATATCTATACAGTGATATATTGTGTATTGTAATTCACCTGACATCTATCCTTGTATTGTTCTGACTTACAATATCTCTTCTTAGACTCTTTTCACGATCACTCTGCATTTTTATGTTTCCCTGAGAAATTGAGTGGGAGGTTCTCTCTCTCTGTCCACTTCCTGTCTGCTCTAATAGTTTCCAGGAGAGAGGTGTTCTAGGGCCTTCTTCTGGGAATGCTTATTAAAACAGTTTTCCCATTGATACAGTGGGCTTGATACTTACCAGATTCGACAGAGTAAAAATCTCATGTTTGGCATAATATTACAAGGGAAACATAAGTGAATTATTTGGCCAGGACGGCTGGCCATTATGACATTGTTAAAGTGCAGGCTGAAACTCAACACCTGGTCACCGCTGCATTCGTTTTTCATTATTTTCCCAGAAAAAAAAAAAAAAAAATTGAGCGATCGCACCCAGGGATTAAGTCATGGGGCCGGGCTACAGCCAAGCCAAACATCCTGCCTTCCACAGAAATGGGAGAAAAAGAAAACAGGTGTAAAGAGCTCTGCAATGTTTCTCAAAGAGGTGTTCTGTGCGGTGATTGTGTCAGAAAAATGCCTCAACAAAGACTAGAAAGCTGAAGAAATTAATGCAATACAAGAAATACTTCCTGCTCATCCTTAATGCCCAGTGGCTGGTTCTCAGGGGGGCCAGAAGAACGTGGGATACAAGCTGCATTCCCTATCAGCTGAAACAGTACAGATTTGGGACACTTTGCTGCTGTAAGTATTGCCAAAATGACTCCTTTTCAACAACTTTCAAAAATGAGTGAAGAGAATTGTAATCAAAGTTGTTGTAAGGCTTTTTTTTATTTTCACTTGTAAAGGGAAGAAGGCATTAGGCAATGCTCCTAATGTGATGCAATAAGCCATGTGGAACATGTTTTTGATGATCCAACACGCTGCACACAATCCCCAAGCCTCGTCCCGCATCAGGCGCCTGCGGCGGCATCGCAAGTGCGGCTGAACTTTTTGCGCCCGGGACTCGCATTCCCTGTGAACCGAGCAGCGCCGGCCCAGGGCTCTGATGTCACCGCTAGCTGAGGCCCAGCCGCTTCCTGTGTGAGATGATTTCCAGTCCTGCGTCAGCCCCGCAAGGGGGCTTACTGTTACACTCGCTTCCATCCGACTCAACGCCGAAGCATCACTGTGACATCACTAGCACAGCAGAGACGGCCCGGATTCCACTCCGTGTCAACCTGTGGACGTACCGATTAAATGACATGCCGTAAAGACATCTGGCTGATGCTCAGAATATCAACAGCAATTTGTATTATTTGCACTGGCTCACCTCCCTTTTTCTGTTAGCCAGAAACTGCAGATTAAGTGAGACATCCAAATTTCAGAATACACAAAGCATGAAAACATGAATGCATAAAACCCTCTTTTATGTGAGATTTCAGGAAGTGTTCGTCTTTATAATGCTTGTATGTGTGTGGGTGCTGCCAGAGACAGATTCAAAGTGAAAGGGGGTTTTGCGCTGGCTTTTTTGTTGTTGTTGGTTTTTTCAAGATGCATTAGTGGGTTCCACACATAGCGCTTATGTCATCCAGAATTGCAGTCCTTGTTTTTCACAGGGTTACCACAAGGCCTTTTAGTATCAACAGCTTCATGCTTAACAAGCTGCTTTTCAGAGCAGTTTTCCTGGGGTTTTCTGTGTGAATTCAGTTTTGACTTGGAAAACCCCAATTATTCATTATTGAAGACCCGTTGAAATGTGGCAACCCTGTTAATGGCTTACCTACATGATGAATCTGCTGTTAATGGACAAGATCCACTTTTAATGGGAGCAATTGCACAGTGGTTTTACCCCACTTGGCAGCTCGGAGAAATCTTCTGGATTGGTTTGCTTCCTGGCACACAGCCTGAAAGAGCCCCTGTTTTGGGAGATGGCTTTTAGACTGGTGCCCATTTTGTCTGAGTTTGAAAGCCTCTTCACACTTTTTTGCTGACCCACCCTGTGCTGTATTTTGTAGGTAAATACACTGGCACTTCATGGGTCAGATCTACATCATGACATGCAGGTCTATATCACAGCATGCTCTTCCTTATTGGGCACTGGGCGCCTGTGTCAGCCAGTCACAAATCACCATCCTCAGGTACCTCTGAACACTTGGCACTTTTGAATATGAGAAACAGCTTTGGTTGTCCCACATGCATTAGATAAATGGAACATATACCCTGTAAGTATGTATTTATATAATAGCAATATAGATGGTGAGTGAAGGTAAACGGCATAGGGCAGCGAAATTTGAGACAATATCATGGTAGCTCCTGCTTTAGCAAAACTGCTGCTCCATAGACTTTTAGTTGCGTGTGAGGTGGCAGCAAATACTCAAAATACTGTTTTGTTGTAAAACTGGGGGAGGTGTTGGTTTAATACTCTGCGTAGCCTCTTTAATTTTATAATGGTTGATAGTACAACATTTGGTTTTAATATTGGAAGTAAGGAAAACCAACTATAGTGAAAGGACAGAATCCACCCCTGGGTGGATGCCACTTTTCAGACCTGTCTTCAAATGCTTTTCTTTTTTCCAATCAGCTAACATAATGAACGAGAAAAAAACTGCTTTAAATGCTGCTTTAAATGAGGTAAATAGTCTTTTTAAGCATCACTATACACTGTGCCGTAAAATGGCTCATCTGGTCCGCACTGCTTACACAGCTCAGTATTCCCATTGAATCACTACAGATAAAAAACAACAATGCTAAAACAGGACATGCACTGCCCTAGCACTTTCTAGGGAGGGGTCCAAGGGAGTGTATAATAAACCAGAAACATTACACCACCTCTAATGTAAGCTGCAGACCCACGGCTGACACTTGATTTCCTTTGGCATCAAATCCACCACCCTCTGACAGTAAGAAATTAGGCAAGGAAATTTGAAGTTTTGTTCTCCCGTTGAAAGGGTTTAGCCTGTTCCAACCCTGTATGCTGTATTAAGTTACAGAGAGGCTAGGTACAGATAGCTGCCTCAATTGATCTACTCAGAAAATGTAGTCCTTTACTCTGAATATGGGTTAGAGAAATGTAACCTGTGACAATAAGGCATTTTGAAATGGAATTCAAAACAGAGACAGGGTGTGTTCTTTTTCAGAATTTCATAAACTTCCCAGTATGCACTTGCCTTGAGGTTGAGGTTCTGTCCAGTTTCATCATCAGGCTGCTTTAATGGCGCATTGGCTGAATGAAGAAAGTACATACAACATAACATGGGGGCATGTCACTGGAATCTTACTTTCTGGCTACTTGCTTGTTTCACCGGAAATGAACCAGCTAAATGAACATTACTGTAAAAAGTACTGTGCATTTTAAAACAGACTGATAGATGGCCATGCTTGCTGTAGAGTATTTCTGTGAGCCAACTCACATTGCGATACTGGCTTGACTAGACATTTGTTACTTACATTTAAATTACAGCGGAAGATTTCAATGAAAATGAACTATCACCGTTTTGCACTGTACCATTGGCATTACTGTGTCTTATCACTGTAGGTATATGAACTGTTCTAATGATGGGAAAGCCCTACAAAACAGAAACAACATGAGTTTTTCATGAAGTACATAAAAAAATACTTGAAGTCTGTACTTAACCAGAACAAACGGAAAATTACACAAAATATAACTAAGGAGAGTCAAACACAAACACACACAGAAACTGAGAGACACGAGAGGTAAACGGAGACACAGAGAGACTGTAATATTATATCCTGGCCAAAAACTGGAGGAAAACAATCCAATAGTATGGGTCAAAGCGCTCAGAGCACTTATCCCAAGCTGAGAAAGAACAGTCACATTCATATTTCATCTGTGTAAATTACCGTTTCAATATTAACCTCTGCAAAGCAAGGTAACACCAAAGCAGATCTTAGAACAAATTTTTTATGAGAAGATATTCAAGCCAAATGTCATCTTTATTAGTCTGTTTCTGTACAAAAAGCACTGGATCACAGGGAAGCATGCATCTATTTACAGCATGGTCATAGACTGAAAAAGAAAAGCAACATACATTATCCCTTCTCCTCCACATTTGTTAAAGAAGTGAATTAAACATTGTGCTTTGATATACTTCCATGATACAATATTCTATATTTTTATAAATATGCAGTCCTCCCTTTCACACATGTGTACATTTCGGTAACATCTCAAAGACATTGGGAAAAAATACATTCTGTAGTTCCAAAATCCCCAAAAGTGGTGGCTGCATTGCCAACTTTTTACAATCATGAAAAAAAAAAATCCAGAAACCTGAAAGCACAATAAGTTGGTGGAATAGATTTGGTGTAAATAGATGAATTTGGGAAATGGAGAAGGCAGCCAAGAAAAAAAAGGTTTATTGTGAATGGGTTCTGACAACAATGACAGTGAATACAGCTAGTTGTTGTGGGAAGAAAAGTTTTGCATGGAAAGCAGAAACAAAATAATGGACTCTAGAGACAGTTTATTCCCTGTCACACATAAAGCAATTCTCCATCTTATAGTTTTTCAAAAGTCACTGTGTTTACGTACATTACACAAGGCATTTACAAAATGACAGCATTCAGGCATTTTGTAAGTTTCTACCCTCTATTATGTATGGAATTTAAACTATGCGTGGATCTCCATTTTCAGGTTTAACTTCCTATTATTTCTTTAATTATTTCTTTCTGATCATTTGAACCAACCCAGAAATTAACAGTTCCTTTAATTTCTTTGAACAATCACACTATTTTTTAAAATCCAATGTCAAGGAAAACTTGGCTAAAAATCACAGCAGTACCTCCTGAGTTCATTAAATATTCACAAGTGTTCACTTTCAAATGATTTCACCAATATTTGACTTTTGTTTCTTTCCTAGGCTGTCAGAGTCAGTGGAAGACAAATCCTCTGGAGTGAAATATTTTACAAGACTATTTTAGTACATTGTGCACTTCCTAAATCAGTCTTACGTAAAATTGAAGCCTCTCCTCCCGAATGGTTCTTTTATATGTATAAATATACTCAAACTTCTCAGATTTACATGAAAACCATTCCATAGCACTTGATGCTATGTATTGTACTAGAATAGTTATGAGATTAATTACAATTAATCTACACTACTAATTTTCATTACCAGAAATGTAAGTCCATGTACTGTATTTGTCATTTTGATTCCATTGCTAAGAGGTAAACATATACTTGTAGTAGGCTGCCCTGACAGATTCATATTCAAATATGACATCATACTCTATACATCCAGACATTTACACTTTCCTTTCCATTACCATATACAAGCCCAATATGATACATATTACATGCAGATACCAGTAAAAGCATCTGAATGTAATATCCTCTAAGACAAACACAAATACACACACACACACACACACACACACACACACACACACACACACACACACACACATACATGTGCACATACATGCACACTTATATATATCTTTAAAGTTTCAATAACTACTCTTCTTATAAACAGCCATTCAGGCTAACACCCTTCTCCCAAAAAAGAATACATTTTTATAGTTTATGCAAGTCCCATCATTTTGTTGATGTCATAATTAAATATTGCCCATGTGAAAGATGGGAAGCAAATGTTACAACTGTGCATTTCAAAAATAAATACAGTCAATCACCACAAGTGTGCATAGGTGCCAGAAAGTCTGAGATATGCCTGCCAAAATAATATACGATAAGATGTTATTTCCTTTGTAAATTAAAAAGTGTTCCATGAGCATGGTTCCAGTATAATCTGAAAGAACATAGTAATGAGAGAATGGAGAAATCACAGATCGACTTACTCTAAGAGATTGTGGATTTTTCAGGGAAGAAAACTGGCATGTTAAAGTAAAAGGTGATATAGCTGGAGGGATTGTAATATATTAGCTTGGGCATCTAGTAGGTGTGGTTTGGATATACCTGGGTTTAAAAACATATTGTTGGTGAATTTCTGCTTATCTTCTACAATAACATGGCACCAACTTACACATTTTAATTTGCATGAACTAAATTAATGTATACTTAAATTAACAATGACAAATGGGCTCCCCCTTGTCTGGAGGCTTGGCTTTTTATAGTGTAGTTCTCACTTCCAACTCTGACAATAACCTACAGTACATGCTTAGCACAATAGGCAGCTTAATAGCACAACTGTATCTCCCATCAGTGAATTCAGCCTAACGGGTCAGAGGGATGAAGTATTGTATCAAAGGATAAATTAGATGACATTTGGTAGAGCTGAAACTAGCATAGGAAAATATACTTTCATAAAGAGTTATGATTCAACAGGAAGCCTTGCTCTTGTGGGTGTTCACGGAAGTGTGCTTCTAAACTTCATTTTTCAGGTCTTGGCCCAAATCGAGGAGATTTTTCCTTTGATACATCTGTCATACTAATGCACTGTGCACAGAGGCTGCTCATTTTCATTCGGAAGCATTACTCTCAGTGTTTCTGTGCCTATGTGTTTCTATGTGATGGTGGCACTGGGAGACTCACAAGACTTTGGTGCTAATTCTGATATCACTGAGTCACTCAAGAGTATCATTGAACGTGATGTCAGAGATGAAGTGAAGCACAGCCTGCTGCAGAATTCAGTAAGTATTGTAACATACTGAGAGATAAAAGTACTAAAATCATGCATATCCTTTTGACTGACACATGAATTAAAAATACATTTCTGTCTGCTTTGAAAATGAAATGTTTGATGCTTCTGCCCAAAAATGCTACTGCAATTTTACAATGGAATCGAAATGGACTGCTCAAAACTGTAAAAATGAACATTTATTCATTGAAGAGGACCATCTGTAGTGTTAAACTTCAACTGTAAGTGTTTTCACTGTGTCTAATGTTGTTATGAATGTCTGAGAATCATAGAAATGCAGTGTGTGTACATGATGTATTGTAAGGCATCAATTTATATACATTTTGTTCTTATTTTACAACTATTCCACAAAAGTGTGCGGAGTGAACATTAATTGCATTACAGTAATACAAATTGCATAAATAAACCATAGAGAACTGTGTACATTGACAGTGAAAACAACAGCGACAACATTGATGGGTATTTTGCTAGCGTATAAAGACACTACAGTTCCCAGTTTCTGGTTTAGTGGGATTGAGTTTCAACCAATCACATTGAAACTACGTTTGTTATACGCATGTGTATTACGTTTCTCTTCAATTAACAAAAGGTAGAGATGTGATCATGGCTTATGATAAAAATACAACATGAATTCACCAACTGACACAAGATATTGAAATAATGGACATGGTTGCATTTAAAATAACCTTGATGAAAAAGGAATGAAATGTTCATTTTTAGAAATGTAGAAAAACTCACAGGTGAAAGGCAAAGTACTTTCATACTGTAACTATACAAGACATATTTTCTTTTCTTTTTTTGCTTGCTAAGATGCAATGCTCTCATAGGTGTTCCAACAAATATAGTGCATTAACAAATAACTATGATTATACACCCTTCACAATTATACACAGAGGACAAGGGAGAAAGAGGGAGAAACTGCTGTATACAAAAAAGATACAGTATTGAATCGCATTTTATACAAAAGTGGACGAAATGCTTCCTGCTTTGAAAAACAGGGTGATTTTACCAATTCTACTTTTTTGTTTTTCTTTTACAAAATTGTTTTTTTTTTCACATAGGTCTTTTTACTTTTTATACAGTATCTAAAAAGTATGAAGACATCAAATATGTTTATATATTTTTTCCTCACTATTACTCAAGTCTAAATCACACAAAAAAGAAAAAGAAAAAAAAATCATATTTACAAAATACAAACAAAAGTACATTAAGAGGTTGAACATTAAATCTGGTATCTAAACGTGGTTCAAACAGCAACAAGCATCTTCTTGTTTTAAGCCTACAGATGAACAAACATGGGAATACATGTATGAAAAGTGTGTTGAAAATGTTTTGTCTCTCTTATCTATTGGCCCAACACAGGCAAAGTTTTTGATAATTTTTTTAAGAACTGGAGCCTTCAATGCAGGCATGTGATTGTGTTTATTATCTTCTAATCCTCTAAGAAAAAGTATGGATAAATATGTTAAAATATAAAATAAAACAATGACAAGTACCTTTATGCATACATCAACATACCATATAGTGAAAATATATAATTCACTGCCACTTTGATGTATGTGATTTATGCAAATATTGTTTTGTAATTTCACAATGCATGCTACAATATATGCATGTAATCACATTACACGAAAGTGTCAAAAAGTTGTATATTTTCAACATCTTATATGGACTCTGACAAGTTTGAAATCATTGTTCCTCGTCTTTTTTGAAATGCTTCAACACATATTCACATTACTTTTTCAGAAGAGGTTATCTCTGGTCAAAAAGTACTGAATTCTCCAAAGCTTTGGATGGGCTCAAATCACTTTCATTTTAAAACTGAGAGGAGAACCATGTGTTTCTGAATATAAAGCGATTCCGCACTGAGTCTAGGAGCTGATCTCATGACAGTGGATTCTCCCTGTCTGACAGCAGGGAATTGAAGTCTGAGCCCGAGGAAGAATGCCTGAGAGGTATGTCTCCCAGTGAATTGTGAATGAAAGGTGGGGAAGTGGGCAGGAAGAATGGCACATCCAGCAGTTCTCTGAGGCCTGTCTAGTACCTGTTTCTGAGTTAATGGCTTGGTCACTGACCATTACTAAATAACCAAGCATACAGGACAGACAGAATCCATGTCAACCATATTAGCCACTGGCATAATTTATGCAAAACACTGGAGAATTCACACTTTTCCTTTTCAGTACTGCAGTTTTAACATCTTGCCCCAGTCTGTGTGTTTCAGATCTGGGGACTGCTTTTTGTGAACAAAAAAAAAAAAAAAAAAAGACAAGTCATGTTGAATCACACAATGGAAACATTGAATGGCTTGTATTTAAAAAAAAAGCTTGTAAAAAGTTTTTACCACTAACTTTAGGAAGAGCCAATCCTGTTCCTTTTGAGTATACAGGACACAGTAATTTCCAAATGGGCTGCTCCACTGATTTCGCTAAATTCAGTAAATTTCCCAGAATTCCGTCCAAGATAATTACACGCAAACGTCTCTGCTTCTTTTATGGGGTGGTGTGGCCTAGCGACACGGGACATCAAGTTTGACTTGCACCAGATCCAACGGCAATATATGGGGGAAGAATGCAGACAACACCGACATGGATGTGTGTGTACAGCACGTGTGTGTATACGTATGGGGTTTCACTCTTTTACATTCCGGGGGAACGACGTTCTTCCACAGTATGAGGGACCTTTGAAGTTACTGTCTGAGGGTTTGAGGGCCACTGGAGCTGATGCCCATCTTCTGGGAGAACGTGGGGAGAGTCATCACTCACATTGGGGGAACTATGAGACCAGCCATGGCTGAAAGACACGGAAAAGACCAAACTGAATAGCAGAACAAAAAAAAAGGTGAGGTATACATTTTTAACACAGTCCCTTTGTTTGGAATCTTCATTTCACAGAGGAGCTCAATAAATTGGAAATAACTTGATTGAATATTGAAGCGGGACACAATATCCTCAGTGCCTGTGGAATGTACTGGTTTGTTAATTGTGCACAATATTGGTTCTAACTGCATTGGAATCTAAGTGATTGATCAATCACTGTTGCATAACAGAGATGAAAGGAAGAAGGTATGGATGGTTTACATAGAAAAGCTGGTGATGATATTCTTGTGGGCAAATCCCCTAGTTCTCCACAAACAGAGGACTGTGAGCCAAGTAATGAGCAGACAGCTTTCGGGTAACTTTGTTTAAAACACATACAGATGACAAATTGCAGTTTTTCGGCTCCATCTGCAGTTGCCGCTCACGGGCACGCGTGCCAGCTGGGGAAATGTAAGCCAATGAGCCAGAAACATCCAGAAACCTCTCAGGTCAAGTTTAAAACAACAGAGAAAATGGCAGAATGTCTACCGCCAAGAGTGAATCAGCAGCAAGTAAACTCAACAGATCTCTGCTTTTTGTAAATGACTTTACAGTTGGAACGGTATCATTTGACTTGAAGTAAAAAGCGTCCATGTTTTGTTTGCAAAAGAATGGTTTGCTATCTGCGTGACATAAAAAACATGGGTCCATACTACAGATCAGGTATTTTCATCATGCCAATACTTCATCAATTTAAGCTTATTATTTTGTTAAAAGTATTTTTTCAAAGACAGAACAGTAACAACAAGGTGGAACTCAGCACACTCTGGTATCATAAATTCATTTTAAATGCTCAGACATCAAGCAACTGAACCTATGGAGAATTATAGATCTGTACTGATGTATAAAAGTGTGATAAGTGTGAAGGATAACACTTTTGCGTGACAACAGAAAAGCTATGAACTGTTGGATGTGATGCCTGACCTTTGAAATTAATTTTGTAAACGTAAGTAACATGTTTTTGTACAATATTACCTTTGTGAGTGTTATGAGAAGTTCTCTTTAGAGGATTCTCAAACCACATCCACTTAATTTATAACATGCACTCCTACTAAGTTAACATGGACTAATTGTTGTAATGGAGTGCTTTTGGAATGCGTGGATGAAGGAAGCCATCCAAATGGTTAACATAAATACAGAGGAGATCCACAAGGTGCATGTTTCAGAGAAAGGGACCTGTGTTGCTTGGCCCACAATGTAACATTTCATGATTTTATTTGATGCCCAAATTAGTTTTTACTTCAATCTAAAATATACTTTTAGTTGGACCATTGTTATAGCATGCTACTTTAAAATCCCCATTTGATGAGTTTTGCACTCCAACTACTCATTTGTGAGTTCAGTGCTTCATAATACTGACCTCATTTCCAAGGGATCTTGGAGTTACACAAGTTTTGAGATTTCTGTTTTAGTCTATGTGTGATAAAAAGACAATTATACCAATATTAAGCTACTATATGACAATATTATTTAGTGACCTTTTTTGATGATGATTTTATGATTTTATTTTCTTTTTGGAACTTTCACAATATAACTCTAAATCTTGTACTTCATATAAATTTTTATAAAACACCCTAATACATATTTCCCCCTTCTTGCACAAGGCGGGGCCAGATGAAAGGATGTTTATTCTGTACTCTCAAAGACATATTCACCACAATCATGGAAGATGTATGTTCATACATACTCCACAGTAATATTTACACAAACAAAGACGTAACACAGCTATAACCTCATCAGTCCAGTAGGTAACAGTACTACTGTATGTGAAATAAAGATACAGTAACCACACGTTTTCTATGACCTACCATATGAAGAAGGATGATAAATTATAGGGGAGAGGGGTATTTATTTGGTAAAATTTTGGGGTTTCCTCTCAACAAAACCCCTAAAGTAAAGTAGTTTTATTTTTCAAATGTGGCAGGTCCTTATACCATTCAAAATGATGAAAAATAAAGCTGAAATGTGATTTGAGTTAGCTAGTCATGACTTGAAAGGAACCTATCATGCCTTTTTCTTTTCTGTTATTTCATGTGTCATGATATAGGTCATAGAACAAGCAAAACAATGTATTCAAATTTGCATATTTTTTTTTCTTCAGATCTTGAGGTTCCCTCCTTCCTCCAGCATACATATTTTCAAAACTATGGTGTGATCAGGTATAATTCTCCCCTCAAATGAAAGAAGACATACAGTTATGGCTCTATTACCCTCTGAGAGCATCATATATATCACTTGGGGGTTATTTCACCTTGTTATATCCTTGGGCAAGATACTTAACCCCACTAAATATACAGTTGTATAAATGGATAAAATTGTAACCTGTGTAAGTTGCTCTGGATAAGAGCATCTGCTAAATGGCAATAATGTAATGTGTACAGGGTCTTGACTGAAGTTACCATCCCATCTCACAATTGAATACATCTTCACAATGGGCAGACTCAAAGCTTTCCATTAGTATATTGCTAACACTTTGCATAAACTTGAACTTTATGAACATGAAAACAGGAGAGAACAGTAAATAAGCAGGTATCATCATATACTTGGCCCCATTATCGTGAATATCCCCAACGGGGAATCATGGAAATCCATGTCATCTTAGAAGTAATATGATTTCACCTACGGACTGAATCTGAAGTGATGGTTATGGATCAACTTTGACTGCAAACCATTCCATTCACAGACCAGGAGTCATTTATGAGGGCTCTGCAAATATGTCTATTACGGGAGATTATGTTGGATGTACTTTTAATTGCTTACAGTACCAGCAGGGGAGTGATATAGTCCAACGCAAAAATAATGCAACCAAAGCCGTCCGTCCATAACATAAGCAATGATATCAGAGAAGTGAGCGAAACAACACAACTCTGCTGCCCTACCCAAATACCTCAGGTGGGATTTTTTAACTGCCTTCATCTACCATCACCCAATGATGGTGGGAGGGGCCGAGAGGCAGGCAAGGGGCGGGGTGCTCACCCTGGAGGCTGCTCCCATTGGTGCTGGTGCAGGTAGGGGGTGGGGAGGTCTGTGGCCGCACAACGGGGGCGAAGGCGCTCTTCTGTTTGACTGCAGAGATCATATTTACAGGAGAGAATGAGAACATGCCAGTGGGGATGGCGGAGGAGGAGGAAGAGGAGTTAGCGCTGGAGGACAGAGTGATGGTGGACGCCCCCAACGGAGGGCTGGAGGGAATGACTGAAACAGACAGACAGACAGAGAGACAGGTGTGTAAGTCGCCAGGCGTGAGATGGGCACACACAGTACAGGCATGGGCTGTGGTAGACTGGAGTTAAAGGGGTGTGAGGCCGACCAGGAGTGACAGTTGGCACGCTGATGTCAGCATCAGCCCAAAGTTGATCCATAACCTCCTCAAGAGCTGAATCAGTCACGTTTGCTTTCAGTAAAGCACACTTTACACACCAAACCCCATCGCTGTTGAGAATGGAAGTTTGTCCTTAAGACTGCTATGAAAGGTCAGATTTCATTAAGATCTCTTTGGACCACTCAGTGGTGTTTTTGTGTCTTCTGACTGTCAAGACAAAAACAAATCTGTAATGCAGGATTTGCTTTGAAAAGTCCCAGGCTGTAAACTGGCATTGGCAACCGAATTAAGAGCTGTCTGTACTTGAGCTGGCAACCTCTAATATAATCCTTGTTCACAACAAATTTCCATTACAGTGGCACTGCTCGCTACTTCTGAAAAGGTTTTCAGCAACCTCATATATGGGATGAAATCAGTATGGAACTATCAGATGACATCCAAATATTTCATAAAGCTCAATTAATTTTCCATATTGTCAACAGTTTAACAGGTTTTTTTGTTGTGTAAATGAAATCACATGGCATTACAAACTATTCAAAGTTCTCATAAATGTAGGTACACCATTCATTTAATAAATGTAATAATGTAATAAAAATTAATACAAAAAATAATAAAAGGGGAACAATCTAAGTAACACAGCTGGCACACCACCATCTTGACTGATCATATAGCAATCATTATCCATGCTGTAGATACTAATGAAAATGAAGTATTTTAATATTTGTATCTTGATTTTCCATTCTTTATCACCACAGTCTTAGTTAATGTACTTCATTACAGTCTGTTATTAATGAAATTGAATGGGAATTGGACTTTGCCCATGACTATAAATTGCAATGAAGATGTTAATAAGTTAGTGAGAGGGATGGAAAAGAATGGAGGGGGATGGATAAGCTGTAATCAAAGCTGATCAGAAATTTGACAATGCATGGCGCCAAGACATACAGACAAAAGCCAACTCTTTTTCTGATCATCTCCCTGGCACATGTACAATTTTTGCTGTCAAGCTCTGTGCATGTTTCACAGTCAACACAAAGACACTGGAAGCCGCATGCCAGATTAACATGAACACATAAACAGCAGACCCACCCAAATTCTTTAACTGGAAGACAAAAAACATTTCTTCTAACAACACACTGGTATTACTTTGTGTAGTAATATTAAGTTCCGGAGGGACCCGGTACGTTTTCCAGCTCTCTCAAAGTGAACTGCCTCAAAACTGGAGAGAGCACGGAGGATTGTTCTTCCAAGGGAAAAAAGCTTCCTGGAGCAATGTAAACCAACAGACACCATGACACTCCCAGGCCAGGATTCTCAACAATATGGCCGTTGCCATGCAGACTCTTCTTGGCCCACCATCTAAGGACAGATGCTTCTCAAAAAAAAAAACTCTGACCAGGAAGCCCTTGCTTTTGACTTACTTGCGTAGGGGGAGTTGGCGGCCGACCCGTTGAGGAAGCTGGGGGACCCGGGCACCCCCAGGTTGGTCATTCCGGCTGCCCCATAGCCGTTCATGGTGGAGGTGATGGTGTTGTAGTTGGACTGCTGGGGAGTGGAGCTGGGGACGTAGCCGCGGGGCGACACGCTGTTGGAGTTGCGGGAATAGCCTGGAGGAAGCAGCAGGAGGGAGAACACACGTCGGTGACTGACAGCCTGACGTGACCAGGATGGAATTTTCCATTTGGGAGTGACATCAAATTGTGCTGCATCATTTGCTTACTGGATGACCTTGTTTAAGTGATTGAACACATTTATCTAACACCTATTTATACAGCAACACTTAAAATATTTCTTTATTTCACTCAGACTCCTGCAGGTGCCAGGGGCAAAGATTCAGCAATAGTGTTCTCCTCATAAGATGAACAAACGACCTGCCAGTCATGACTCCTCTTCCCTAACCATTGCTTCAGAAACAACCACAACTCAAACGAGCTTCTGTTCCGTGTAAGTAATGTGGAATTCAGGTTTCAGGGGAGAGCAATCCATCGGACGTCCCCTCTCCCGCTGGCGCATATGTTTCCCATTGCCTGCCCCCTCCCTGGTCGTGGCCCTGCAGTCCATCATAAAACCTTCCTGTTAGGGCCTTCACACCCTCTACCAGCAAACAGCCTAGAAAGGGGGTGTGTGCTCTGTGCCGCACCTCTCTCTGTGATTGGACGAGGGGGCAGCGGTACTCTACCGGGGCAGAGTGAGCAGAACTGAGTGGGAGGAAACAGATGAGGGATAGAGCCTGAACCCTTAGCAACCATGACCTATTCAATGTAACTGTAATGCATGCAGTCCTCAGTTTCCAGTAATGTTATGTTTCTGTTTCTAACATTATGAATGCAAGAAGATGCATTTAAATGCATTTAAAGAATTTAACAAAATTTGTGTGGGAAACAACGAGAACACAAAAAATGCTTAAGTTAGTTATTAAAAGTGAATGCCAAGGCACACTGCGAATAGATTAAGCCAGGGGCCTCTGTGATTGATGAATTCACAAGGAAAAGCACAGAATGGCTATAGACCAAGTCCATGGGAATAACACAGGACATTGTTTGAAAAGGAAACAAATTCAAGGTGGAAGAAGTGAATAATATGGCAGAGAAGCAAATGAATGCAGTGATGGGATCCCAGCGTTTTCCAAGATAGGTGACCTTCTTTCAGCATTCCCAAAGCTGCAGATGTACAATAGCGAGAAAGTGTGACTTTTTTATGACGGCTGCGTCTCACAGTAGGCGGCCATGGCTTTTGTGATTTCCCATGATCTCATAGATCCGTGTAGGTGTTTTTCCCCCGGCCGTTTAATGTAAAAAACAGACAGAGGAGAGAAGAAAGAATAGGGAGCTGGAAGGGACAAGGCAGTTCCTGAATCTAACAGCTCCTACAACATCACAAAACGAACAATGAGCAAAACTTGAGTCTGCCCAACCAGTGTGTATGTTCCTCATTAATTTTACAGCAGTCTGTGAAGCTCTGAGACTGTGCTGTGTCTTTGTCGTGAGCAAAGCACTCAGTGCTCACCAGTGGCTAATCTCCCCCTGTCTACTGCTAATTCAGATTATCGAGGGGCTGGTGTCACTGACATCCCTCTCCACATTTGTACAAATATTGCTGCAGCTTATTCTACATCTAATATTTCTGCATGAGTAGCAGCTGAAAGTGACACTGGTGTTGCACAGTTGCCATCAAATTGAGAGACAGGCATCTCTGTGAAACACCATCATGACTGAACAGCATGCGTCATTCATCGCTCTTATTTTTATGAACATATATAATTGGCAGAAGCCTGACCCATTTGTGCACACATTCTTGAACCTACTCTTACACATGCGGATGGTATTTACACATGGTTTGATGATACAACAGCAGGTCTCTCAGGGATTTGAACCCACAACCTTGAGGTTAAGAATCCAAAGCCCTGATTATCATTCCATACTGCTGCCTCACATTATGTCAGATAATGACTGAACTTTGAGCACAAAGACACAAGCCTTGGAGATTTCAGTGCTGTCATGCACAGATAAAGAATTGATGTGCACAGCAATGAATATTCAATGTCAGAAGAACATGCTGACATCCTCAGTAATCACAAAAGCCAAGAGCCAACAGTCGCCTGGGAAGCCTGGTGAGAACACACAACCCTCTGAGGAAACCAGAATCTGTCCCTTCATTAGTGGGTAGGGCTCCTTTAAGATTTGTACTTCTGCCTTGGATAAAATGCTTCTTGCTTTTTGTCCCTTTGTTCCTTTTATACATTGAGTGTTGCAGTTGATATAGCTGGGATTAGACCATCCTGTGTTACATCTCTTTTCTGGTGGGTGGCTGCAACTGCCAGCCTCCTACACACCCGGTGACATGCGGGTCCACTGCTCTGGTGAATCGGAGAGACATGCGCCCACTTACCCTGGTCTGCACCCTGCGAGGCCTCAGAGATGTTCACAGCCAGCTGGCTGCCAAAGGAGTTGACCCCCATCATGGCGGAGTGGGCGGAGCCTGTGAGGGAGGGGAGCTGGTTGTGACTGCGGGGGGCACTGTAGAGGGCCTCCGTCAGGTCAGCCGCCCGCTTCAGGATAATCTCCTGGAGGAACGCAGAGAGGGAGGTAGGGAGGTTGAGCAGAGAAGCTCGGGGATATTCCATGGCTCATTTGAAGCAGGGCAGCAGTTGTGTCTCTCATATAGCACATACCTGGTTGTTGTGGGGCATTCCGTACAGGGCCTCCACTAAATCTGCCGCCCGCTTCAGAAGCACCTCCTGAAAACACACCCACAAAACACACCGTCAGTGACAGGGCTCATGTACACATTACATTACATTATTGTCATTTAGGAGACATTCCTATTCAGAGCAACTTACATATGTTACAATTTTACATGTTATCCATTTACACAGCTGGATATTTACTGAGGTAATTGTGGGTTAAGTACCATGCCCAAGGATACAGCAGCAGTGTCCCAGCAGGTAATCGAACCAGCAACCTTTTGGTTACAAGCCCTGCACCTGACCACTATACTACACTGCCACCACTGCTGTGCACACAGGCATTCACACAGGAAGGACTGTATCAGACCTACTATCTTTTACTCATTCACAGCCTGAGTGTCCTAGACTAATTTTTAAAAATATGCACGGATGTTTAGAAATAGATATGTAGATATTAAAAATGATACAAAATGTGGGACTACAAAGAAAAGGGGAATGACCACTTTACCAGTGAGTGCATTTGATGTGTCAAAGACAGCAATCACTGCATGAAGCTGCAACACAGTATTTTGTATTTTGTGTAATGAAATGCCAAGTAATATATATAGCATTTGACCTAAAAACGTTTCAGATGTGCAGCATTCAGTTTGAAGAAATGAAAATGTATGAAATGATATTTAAAATTCTTATACTGATGATATGTAATCAGTCTACACTGCGTTATTCCTCTCAGGGTACAGAACAATAGCCACTAGAAGCCACTGATTGTCATTAGTTGCCCTCTCAGCACACAAGAATATTCCATTCTGCACACTTCAAAATGCACATCTTAATTTACCCTAATCCATAAATTATGGTAAATTAAGATAGCATTAACCTAAGGCACAGCTGTAAGCATGGTTTAACAGAGTGGGCAGTACTTTAGGTACACTATAAACCTCAGAAACACATAGTACAGGCTTAGATAAAAAATGTACTGGGCACTCATGAAGTTATCAAGCAGGTATTTATAGCACAGAGAAACTGAAACATAACAGGTTTAATTAGCGTAGGTGGAGCATCACAAATGGGAAGGCCTACCTATGGTAAGACAAACAACAAAGAGCACAGCTGTTTGGCATCTGCAGCTGGTCCCCCACACCTGTGTGGAGTCTGCGCAGACGCTAAGAATATGCAGGCCGGGTCCTGCCACTCAGTTCCTGCATTCTGCCCGCATCCAATTGAGCGGGTCTGAGCTGTGGGAACTCTCTTACGATTTCTGACCAGCTTCGGCGGTTCCGACTGGGCTCTCCAGGCGACTTGCTTATTATAGACGCCCCGCATCTGTTTATTGAATTTTTCCCCCCCATCTAATTTATCCTCCCCCCCTCCCCTGGCAAAGCGGTTCATCGCCCCGGGCTGTTTTCTCACCAGACAGAACAGGAAGCGGCCAATCGGCTTTGGCCGGGCCCAGCGGGTCTCCGCGACCCCTCTCCTTAACAACAATGACAACAAACAGGCTCGCACAAACAACACTTCTCCGCGCCGCCGTCGAGGATGTTGGCGGGTGAACGAGCGTGGGGCCTCGTGCTCCTCGAAGGAGGCGGATTTGCGTGCTTCCGCGGGCCGCGGTGCCAGAGCCGAGACTGTGGGAGCCTCTGCTGGAGCTCTCTGGGGTATTGCAGCCTGACTGGGGATGCCAGCCAGCTCCGAGACACGACATCGAGACACCGCACAGAGAGAGAGAGACAGAGGGAGAGACAGAGGGATGAGTGAGAGAGATAGATAGAGAGAGAGAGGGATGAGATAGAGAAAGAGAGAGAGGGATGACACAGTGAAAGAGACACAGAGAGTGGAACAGAGAGATGAGAGAAAGAGAGACAAAGGGGTGAGAGAGGGCGAGCAAGACAGAAGGAGATAGAGAGGGGAATATTTGTAAAGAGGGCAAAGGAGGGTGGGAACAGAGAGAACGGAAAGAGAGAGGCAGTGAATGATGATGAGAGAGGAGGAGTGAAAGAATGAGAAAAAAGGGAGGAAATTGAAAGTTAGAGGGCAGCGAGGTAAAAGAAGAAAAGCAGGGGGTGGGGTGGGGGGCTCTCCAGCAGGATCAGGAGCAGCTGGAGGACTGCTACCCCATCATTATCGCATTGTGGAAATTACAGGCTTCCCCAAGCGCGACTCTCGCGGTAAAAAGGAACCTCTGATCATGTCTCACATTGGCCCAAATCAGTCGGGGCTGGCAAACCACACACCGCACCGTCTGTCACGGCTCCGCGGACAAACCCGACGCAACGACGTTGTAACGACGTTGGGGCGACGCTGCGAGAACGTTTTGCATAAGCCGGGCGTTTGTCCGCTTAGTTCTCCGCCGCTCCCTCCCCAACCCATTCATAAGACGCTCATCAGAGAGGTGTCAAAACTGCGGCGCTCCGTCTCTGATTTCCCACAACGAAAACCAGGCCTTCATGAATAATGATCCCCCCATATGTCCCAGTCAGTCACAATGCCTGCGCAAATTAGTATGCTGGTCTGTGTTATTGCAGGGCGCAGTGCAGAGAGACAAATGACCCCTTTACCACAAGTGAAGCCCAAGTGGTTCCCTGCGATCGCCTCAAGGCAAGCAAAGGGCAGGACAGGGCAGCCTTCAAACAAATGGGCCTTTTCAGGCTGATAAATGATCATAATATCTGATGAGGGAGAACACACAAAATACAAACAGCGCTTCGCTCCCCCCCCACCAACCGCCGAGCCCCAAATGATTCACTGTCAGCCAATGAGCAGGAGGCACTTTGTGTGCCCCTTAATGAAGCGTTTTGGATCACGCCGAGGAATATGTAGGCTTTGTCAGGAGGCGTGCGCTGTGTGTTCTTAGTGTCAGCGGCGCGGGTCCCCGCGGAGCGCCGGCCCCTCCCTCAGAGCGGACGCCGTGACAGCAGCGTCACTCTCTATTCCGCTCTCATACACCACCTGAACCAGGTTTTCCGTACACCTTTTTTACTCTTTCCACCGGTGTGCTGTAACGTGGAAGTCAGAAACAGGTCTCGGTTCATTAGCGTCTTCGCTATCGGGTAGCGCTGCCAGACCCCGTGACTTATGTCACTGGCAGATCATGGCTGGTGATGGCAAAGAGGATACTCCCTTACACACAATCAGCAGACACACGCTTCAGTTATTCTACATTTCACTCTTTTCCAGAAAAATCACTGCCGCTTCAACACCTCAGTGTATACTGCAGTTTGAGAAGGAGGGTTCATGTCCTTTCCTCCTAAAACGTTTCCTTCCTGCTCCACAACAGCTGACGTTTACTTGCTGTGAGGTGAAATGGAACTTACAGCTGACTTTTTTTGCAGTTCCTCATGCAACACTAAGGCAATCCTTGCACTGTTGTCCAGTAAAAGCAGTGCCTTTTCTGCAAGCCTTTTAAGTTGTATTGTTCAATCTGTAGTGTGTGGCTGGTGTTCTGGTGACGCATGCTAGGCATACGTTTCTGGGTCGTCATTTTGCAAAGCAGTGATTCTTTCAGGTCTCTTGTCATATGGTGGAGACACACAAAGAGGATTCTCACTATTCCCAACCACTTTGAATGTCCCTGGGTACACTATGGCATGCTAAGGGAAAAGCAGTATTCCTGCGCTTTTGACACCTCCCTGAATATAACAAAGGGGTTTTTTAGGCTAAGCTTATTCAGCTATGCTCCTAACTTCTTTAGGTTTCCTTTCTCTGCATTTGAATGTCTTGATGATCAAAGTGCACATTCTGTCCTCAACAAAAATATTTCCATGCAGTTAGAATATAAGCCCAGAACACATGCAGCAATCAATCACTCGGTGTGACCATCATGATAGACAATGAGGGGGATGAAAAGCTAGGTGACTAAAGCTACACCACCACAACAGGCTGTAGTATCATTTCAGACCGGAAGGTAGTGCAAGTGTTTGATTTAGTTGTGAAGTGTGAAAGATTTCACAACTTGAATGAATACAACATGCTCAGATCAGCCAAGTTCTAGTTAATGATTAATATGAATAATTAAACATCTCTGAGAGATTTAAAAAAAAAAAAGATATAATAATGTGTATGCAAAATGCAATGTGTCATTATATTTCACCCTATTATTTATCTACCAAATGTCAAATCTGTCAAATGTCAACATGCCCTCTTTTTGTCTTATAATGTTTTTGTTACATGCTCAAGACACACAATATAATAAATGTGGACTCAAAAGAGAAGTGGATGAGAGGTAATGTGGACCCCTGCGAGGTTTCCAGTATACATAATGAAGAATTGTCTAGTGATGTTTTTGTTTTATTTATAAACACGGGCATGTAAAAAGGAGCAAATCTCCATGCTAATGCTGTTTTCAGCGCGTCTGGCATGCGTGTGCGCCGGCGTGCCAGCCCCACGCTGTGCCTCTGGTTCTCAGGCTGGTGTTCTGGCAGCGGGACACGCCTCCATTCTCTCCCCTCTGCATTTCGTGCGCCCCTCTGCTGGCCCCATCGCCCCTTGCTCCACGCCCATCCCGCTCCTGCCAGGCCAGCCCCGTGCCGTCTCCAGGCTGGAACCGCTGGGACTTTGGGGGCGTGTCCCCACGTGCGGCTAACCCCGCCCCGTTATAGCGCGTCCTGCCGTCTGCGCCGGGCAGGCAATCTGTCACGGGCGGCCCCTGCCAACGCCGGGCCTTCGCAGAGCTCGCTCGGTGCGACGCGCCACCCTCCCCCCACGCCCGTGCGGAGTTCATTAATCTCCATTATAAAACAGAAGTTAGTTAATGTCTCGGTGCTTGGCGGCTGCAGCGCCCTGCCTCAGGCCCCCCGCTCCTCGGCCCGCGCCACTGAAGGCATGTTTGTGTTAGCGTGAGGGACTGCCTCTCGCCTCTCCTCCGCTAGACAAAGACGTGGGCGAGGGCACAAAGCAACAGCAGCTCCGATCTTAATGCTGGGTCGCCAACACCCAGCCCCCCACCCCACGCCACCCACACACACACCCAGATCACTAGGTGAATATGTGTGTGTAGTATGTATGTTGTGTGTATGTGGAGGGGGGTTCTCTAACCACAAGGACATAATGCACCAAATCAGTGGGACTGTTCCCACCATTATCCAGAGGGGACATATGTGTAGATGACTCAGAGGAAGATGGGCGAAGAACTGTAATGCACTGAAAAATATTCACATAAAAACACAGTCCAGGAAGCATTCTAGCCATGCCACATTAATTGAGACTCAGCTACAGGACAGGCCATTTTACCCTAAGCTGTCACTAAATGAGTGCAGGATGTTGAGCTGTCCTGAAGCATATTGATGCACTGACTCCCTACGTGATGAAACAAACGGCACATCTTACTCATTTCAGGTTTTGTCATTAGGCCTGGGTTTTGAGCCCTGCATGGCCCGGAATATTCCGCTGAAGGAAATGTAACTGAATGAGATATGGCCTCCACTGTAAGGGGGCAACGAGGTCAGCCTCCCATCCCTGACTACCTGTGTGCTGAGGGACAGTGCCATCGGATTCCTGTCAGGCTAAGTGCCAGCAATCAGAGCCCCGGCACTTTAACAGCGCCGAATCAATACTGTGATACAGCGACTCCCAGTTATCATCATAAATTCTTATCACCGCCCTACACCTGGATGCGGTGGGGGGGGGGAGAGAGGGGCGAGAACAGGGTTAAACCCCGGTCACTGCGTTCATTTACCACCAGCTGGTTGGAAGTGTGTCCAAAGTGCCATAATCCTGGGCTCTATTAAAGCTAAGACTAACCGGGATCTTGTGCATTTTCCAGTGCTCAAGTGATTCTGGAATTCCGGAGGCTTCAGTAAAGATGTTGACAGAAGGACCTGCTCAGGTCAGCTTATGGCTTGTTGCCTGAGCGAGAACGAATCAAGCAAGGGTAACGCTCAGGGACCCATATTTCCGTCCCGGCAAGCTAACACCCTTATCTGTGGCCTAAAAGTGTATCTATGTTAGGTGAGTGTCTGATGATGTGCTTTCAGCAAAACGTGCGCAAAAAGACGGTGAGCCACAAACTAAAAAAAAAAAGAGCCTAGAGTTGATAAATATTGATGCCTGCTTTCTAAGCCATGATTTCTGTTGAGCGCAGAAGCTTGTCACTTGCGTGAGGTACGCCGTGCTTACAGAGAAGGCTAAGCAGAAAATCTATATATCTCAGATCACACGAGCATGTTTAGTCAATTCCTCTAACGTGAAAGCATTCATAATACTAGATCTTTAACTTAAGACCGAATGTAACATTTATTCATTCTAAAAAGTGCTGCTTCAGGCAATAAAAGCAGGACAGTCAACGGGAGCGTAATTCCAGTTTAAAAGAAAAGCTACATCTCAGCTCCATAAAGCTATGATGACATTTATCTCTCAGAAGTCCTCAGTAATTTTTTTTGCTGATGAGATCTCCTCTCATAAAACTGCTTATTAAAACCCCAGGGATATAATGAAAAACAATGAATAATGCAGAATAAGGACGAGCCTCGCAGTGCCTTCTGCCGGCGTCTTGACAAAGTATTGTAGCGTTAGCAAATTCGCCCTGAAACTCTTATTACACACACAGGGTGTTTTTAGATTGTTCATCTGACTTTCAGCCTCTAAAACAAAAAAAGGTGTATATGCTCTCTACAGTGCAGCTAAATCGTGCCTGCCATTGATAGGACAATGTGTCTGTTGTACCCTGGGGCTTTCTTGCTTATATGAAAAGCAGTCATGTTATCGAACAGCAAAAGATCTATATCATTCATTTCTTCGTTTATGTCATTCTGTGATTGCTCTTACTCAATGCCCCTTATTCAATTCATTTTTCATACCATAACATACACCTGCCAGGGCAGCTGGATGACTCTGAACCCAAACCAGCTCCCCTAAATACTTCAACATGGTTCCAAATGTCAAGAGCTAAACGGTAATAAATGCATGATATATTGAGATTGTTTGCTGAGATACTACACATGCAGTTTTTAAAAAGAAAAAAAAACTAAGTAATTCCAGGCTGTTTGAATGATCCGTTTGTTAATCAGGAAAATGACTTTTTTATGACGCGTGCATTGTGAAAATGAATAGACTCCTAGGTTGCTACGGTTTCCACGCCTCTAGAGGGAAAAGCCCCACCTCCCCAGCCAGGATCTTTATTGGACGGTACAAAGAACATCTGGTGTTTCTCCCCTTCCCGTTTTCCCTCAGCTGCGATTGCACGGACTTATTAAAGAGGACGTGTAATCTGCAAACTATGAAGTTAAACAAAAGCCAAACTCTATAGGCAAGTCGGGTAACATCACTCCTCCTGTTCACACAGTCCTTCACTAATCACACATTGATGTCGGCACACCCCTATATGTCCTTAACATGTGTTGCTTTTTTCAGCACAAGCCTGTTTTTCAGTGATTTTGCTGATTGCTGAACAAATTATGCTTGAAAATAAGTAAGTTAAGGACAAATATTGACTGATGCCAGGAGTTAGCCATGGATGTTCTAGAGCAGGAGGACTGCCAAAAGGGGGCACCATACCTACTTGTCAGTGTGTGCTCAAGTCACCCATTAGGTACTGGAGAAACCTCAGACTCCCATGTGCCTTTGTTTGGTCTTCTTTCTCCCTCCCTTTCCAGTGGCCCAATTAGGGGAGGGGGATACAGCACCCTCAGCCATCCCCCCCCCTCACCCTGCACCACCGCTTTCAGAGACCAGATCAGCTGACCTGGGAGACGGGACCCGGCGACATGTCCCTTAACAATGATGAATCACCGGCTCACGGCGCACCCCAAATGCAATCAGCCTCCCAGACGCCACATTCCTCCCCCCATCGCACGGGGAAGGAGGAGGAGGGACCCTGTCAGCCGCACCGTAGGTTACGTTACAATCATCCCGACGGCCCGGTGTGCCGACCCCTCCTCTTCTGAGCCTTCAGACGAAAGAGTCATCTCCAGTCCCAACTCAGCGAGAGGGCAGCGGGGTCAGATCTAATAAGCTGTTACTTATTGTTCATGTTCTGGTGAAGAGAACAGCTGAATATATTCTGTAAAGGGCCCAGCCCATATTATAATGATGAATGGCCATTATAAGCCGGGCGGGTTCACCTCTGGCCTTTGCCTGCTTGGAACAGAGACTGTGGTGAATGTCATATTTTCCCCTTAAAAATGAAGACTGGTGCAGTCAACTGCAGTCTTAGTAGAAATGCGCGAGAAACACTTGAGAGTTCTTGACTATGCTTGATGTCCTTAAATGTTTGAAATGCTCTTCAGAAGCTCATTTGAATCACTCATAAATCATTTTGGAAGGATTTACTGCTCTCTAATGTGACTAAATGTAAGTGCTTTCAAAAAATATGCTGGATGATTCTATTTTCACTTTTCCAAGGTTCATTCTATTTGTGGAGTGTGTGTATGCATTTCATAGTGTGTGTGTGTGTGTGTGTGTGTGTGTTTGTCAATATATGTGCACCAGGGTACATTAATGGATGTGTGCATTATTACATTCATCAGTCCAGTTGTATATGTATCATAGAGTCAAAAGAGATTCATTATTTTTGAAGGGACTGTCATTTGATTCATTTGGAAAATTGTACAGCCTCTCTCTCTCATACACACACACAATTTCCTATTCTGGTTTAAATTTCCTTTCAATTTGCTTTCAAATGTATGACTAAATCTGAGTGCATACTAACAGTGAGTTGTATGTAATTGCTATTGCTTTTGAAGGTACAATCCCTGGGGGGGGCCTTAATGCAAGGCTCTGTACACAGTACACCAAGCATGGCACACTGACAGGGGGCTAAACAGAGATCCATGTTTTCAAAATTCATAGCTTCACTCTTTCTGTACAGCCGAGGCAGACTGGAAATGAAATTAGAGGCAAATATGATACAGTCCAGACCAACAAAGGTCAGTAGCAAGTACAGCACGCTCTAAAATGATATCTATCAATATCTTGTTGGCTGTGAGAGAATCATGCTCCCTAAAGCCATTCATTCCTCATTCAATAGCTTGTTGTTGCCTTAAACAGGGTAGCACTTTTCTTGGTTGTGGACTTCCGTTATACTCCTGTCTTTTTATGAGTGGAAGGAGAATCACCAGATTCTTTAATGCTACAGTTCCAAAGAAAAAATAATATTAAAGTCTCTGCACACCTCAACACCCAAACAATTACGTGACACAATGTTCTTTAACATATGTGTACATCAAAGACACTGCATGATGACATATGCTGAAGTATGTCTGATTCATTTACATCTGTATCAACATTAACATTTGAAAGCTTTGAAAAAAATCAGTTTTCTTTTGAATGAAAAAAGATAAAAATGGTCTGCTCTGTCACCGCTCAAACATCAAAGGGGGCAAGACTATGGTGTTCACTATTAGTATCAATTTACAAATAAACTGCTTTTGGTGACTGGATCTTAGATGTCAGAATTTGATAAATGGGTTCAATTTGGCAGCTGTTTTAAACTGTCAGTCCCCATCTGATTGTATCCCCTCCTACAGCAGTACCCTGCCCAGAGGAATCTCACTCACTTAGCCGCTGCGCTTTTTAGGGGAAAATAATCTTTTCATTCTAACTAGGCAGCAAAATGCCCAGGGCAAATGGAGGGAGACTTGGTTGTAGCCCCACAGTGCATGTTTGTAAGCAAGCGTGTGTGTGTGTGTGTGTGTGTGTGTGGACCTATGTGAGTGTGTGTGAGAGAGGAAAAGCGAGCCCACAGTCTCTTGTGTCTATAGGATATTTTTTTCTCTCATATTTCCACTGTTCAATTCTTTGCTGCTGCCACCTAGTATTCAGTTTAGATCACACCAATAAAACCTGCTGACCATGAAAACAGCAGAAAAAAAAGTATTTCATGTGAAGTGTTTTACCCGCTGGTGTAGATTATGAATGTGTACCATGTAATAAACATGTAATGTTTTTCAAAAGCTTGACATGACCATAACTGAGGCCCTTGAGCCAGGAGGAACTTCATTAGAAATGTGTGATTTGTGGGTACATGGAAAAACATCGTTTATGCATGTTTACTGTCAAACCGACCAAGTGTAACCGATTAAAGTTCAAGAAAAGTGAAGACATATGTGGCATGGTCAGATCTCTGCAGAGCTGACTACACACCTTGATGGCAATGACCATGACATACTATAGTTGAGTTAAATGAATTCCTAAGAAAGTTAGCTGCTGAGCTTACCTGCAGAATGTGAATGCTGATACAGTGTACAAAGTTATATATAGTAGGTATGTGTATCTTAACCTAGGGCCAATGCGCCTCAGGTAAAACCAAAGTAAATGTTCCCACCCTCTGCTGGTTGTGCCTACCTTGGGTAACCTTTCAGGATCCCCCGGATGTCTAGGGATGACTTTCTGTAGTCTCTGGAAGCCATAGTCGATGGTAGGCTCATTCAGGGCTGAGGAGACAGAAAACCAGAGCTCAAAACTTCTGCAAACTAATACGACTTATCAAGGAAAATTTTTTAAAAAAGCACAAGCATGTTCCACTGAGGAAACAGGGAGCAGACAAGACACCATCACCCTCACACATTCTAAAGAATACATCAAAACAAACAAACACCTCTCTCCCTTCCCTTGTGTGTACTGGGCCTCACTTCTGAGTGTTGGAACCCTTTACTCCATGATTACCATGCTGTGCAAGTCATGGTGTTCTACCATAATGTACGGACTTGTGCATTCATAAATCTGTCAAGGCCCCTTCACCATTCTGGCTTCACAGCAGCTTCAGAGAAACAATCCACTGCCTGTGCGCCTGCACCTTCTCTCTCTACTCTCGACTCTATTGACACGCACCAATATGCGAATTGTTTGGCAAAACCATGAAACCCGGCTGTCCTCTGCTATCACTATCAAAAGGGTGTTTTGGGATAATATAATCTGCTTTCCCCCATCCCCTCCCTCTGTTTGTATTTCATTCTCACGAACAAATGAAAAGCAGAGATTCTGATTTCTCCTCTTCTCATTTGAAAAAGGAAAGAAGAAAAAAAAAACCTTAAACGAGTTAAAGAAATTTCTCCATAATCAAACCCATTTATCATAAAGTGCTGTCAAATTTGACTTTGGGGACAATTTGTCAGCCTTGTAGCCCCTCTCTGTTTTGTCACTGGAGCTTCTTGTATTTTATAAGGATGATTGGCACTCCAAATGCTGGAGAATAGAACAGCTAGTTTCCACCAATATGCATAACTGGTGCTTTCATGAATAAGAATAAGGGGCGCACCAGCAAAGCGTTGCTGCGATTGTCATACGGGGGAAAATAGATGTTGTTACCTTTATAACAATATTTGTTTTCCTTTTCCTTGGGACAAGACCTACAGGCTTCTGAATCACAATTTACTGACTTGATTGGCTCCGAGGAGAGGAATAGGGCCCTCAGGTAGATAGAGGTGAGGGCCGGAGGGCCTTGTAGTGGCCTCTTGTTGGTAGGGGAGGGTGCGAGGCTTTGCCCTTCGCTCCTGAGAAATATTATGGGCCGTATCTTTTCCTTGGTAAAGTAACACATGCTGTATTGTTTGGCATGCATTATAATGTTTGAAATACAATCTGAAGCACATTATGACTGGATCTGAGCCCACAGCACCCAAAGCAGTGCACTGTGGGATTGCGTGAGGTGATGACTTATTCACTTGTGAGCTGAGCATTGGCTGCCTCCGGCTTTATCCCAGAGCCCATCAATATACCACCTCCTCCTAAAAACAAGGGGTAACTGAAGACACAGCTTGAACCCTCACCCTTTCTCTATGCATTATGCACCCAATATGAAGATGGATCACCTGATTTAGTTTAAACATATGCTCTATTTCCAGCCATATAGGTGTCACTTTCACAATTGTAATTTATATAGATTTTTTCCATAGTGGGGGGTAACAGGAGGTTGATTCCACAGTACACGTGAAAGTATACATAACAATAGAAAAAATGGTTGACTGGTTGACTGATCTTTATCATTTTTTTTCCAATTTGCAACTACAGTATTTGCACAACAAAGCTAAAAATGTGGGGTTACAAATATATTTCTACTGACAAACTAAAATTTGCTTTCAAAGAACATCAATGTAATGAAAGACAGGAAATGGGAGATAGACAGTGTGCTCACAGAGACATGGTGGGTGTGTTTGGAGCAAAATTGCAATAGAAGAGGAAAACTTTTAGAAAAAAAATGACACAAACGATGATGGGATATGATATAAAGTTACATTACAGCTGGCCTTCATAGTCTGTCACCTGTTTTTTCCAGCGGGTTTTACAAACCACTTTCACAATAACAACCAATGACTTAGGTATACGATCATTTGAAAAAACATTTTGCAATCTGAACCAGAGCTGAACCAGCCACAGTTATTAATGCAAATTCAGCTTTTCTCAGCCATTTCTTATCTAATGAACCGTTGGATAAGAAACAAGACAACCCATTTGGACAAAATGCTGCTCTTAACCTCAGTACCTAACCTCTGCGTGTCTTCATAAATCCAAGATCTTTTTCTACTAGAGTTTAATCAGCGACTATGTCTGGCCCTCAAATCAATTCTTCAATTGCACATCACTTTAAACCCCTCTCATTTGAAACACAGCTACTCAATGAAAAAAAAAGCAATAGCACTGAACCACGTGAGAAGCAAACCTTAGAAGATACCTTGATAAAGACAGGAGATGACTCGTATGTGTAATGTGAAGTCAATTCAACATGTCCTGATACTGCATACCTCTTACGTTTTTTTTTTTTTCTGTTACTATAGCAATATGCGACAGCAGAAAAACATTTCCAAACAAACAATCTATAGCTCACCAAAGTGGAGAAAGTACAATAAAAAAGCTGCTGTACCATTACACATATCTCTTCTTCTTCATTCTATCCCATATGCCTGGCATCATCAGTAGAGGTTATTATTGATGTTGCTGTACTCTCTTCTTTAATACGACCTTGCATGCCTCTGTGGATGTGTGTACACTGCACTCCCAACAATGTGCATGTGCTTTATTCTCTCCACTTGCTTCCAGCAGCTCATATTTATCGTTCCTGCCTGTTGTATGCTTACCCAAAGGGGACAGAGATCACACCACTCTGCCCACCGCTGGGCTACGCTGACGGCGGACTCCTCACCGCTGTGCCGGCCTGATTGAAAGCGCGGTCCCGCGTCTACATATCCGAGAGCGGCTACATCATCGCATTAGCCCCGTCTCCGCTTCCCTTTCAGACCGGGCTGCTCCCAGGGATGTCCCTTATTGCGCCAATACCCCCGTCAAACACAGCTGACAGCCCAGGCAAAGTACATGATCAAGGCATGTCCGTAAGGGGGGGACGCGTGAGAGAGAGTGAGTGAGATCAATTCGCGCTCCTCGATCCCACCGCAAATTTCATATTCCAATGCGTTTTGCAATTCTCGAAAAAAACTCCCTTGTCTCCAACGAATGTACGGTTCATATGCCTGTGGAGAAATATTTGTTTTCATATTTGTAAATATGTGTAGTTTTTGAAACTCCTCTTTGCCTCACCATCTGGCATGTGTCAATTCTATTTTCAAGGGCGCTATATTCAATACAATTGCAATGATTGATTGACAATCTATTTTATTCATCAGAAAGAAGGGCATGCTACTCTCCGGGCTGTAATTAAGTCCAGAGGTACCGAACCACGATGGCCAACGTTCGTGAACGGAGAGGAATAAGCGCATTTTTCCGTCATTCATACTCACATGAAAAGGCACAGAGTCACACACGCACAGATGTAAGCCAAGGACGCCCAAGCATGCACACAATCACGCGCAAACAGACTCCAAGACACACTTGGACACGCTAGAAACAGACAAGCCGACATCCACATGCAAAACCAATTTACACAAGCGGGGCACACACACACGCGCGCGCAACGCGCACATACACACACACACATTCCTGCTAAGGGAATAAAAGGAGAAATTCAAAGCGAGAAAAGCTCGATCAATCACCAGGGCCTGTCACTGCAGCCCAGCCCAACACCCCACCTCCCCCACCCCCAACCCTCCAATCGATGCTCATAGAAATTTCATGAACTTTAAACTGTGATTGACAGGCAGCTCCAGCCGAGGCAGGGAGGGAAGGGATGGGTGGAGGGGGTGGGGAGAGTTCTTTAAAGAGGGAGCCCACCGGGGGAGATGAAGAAGCCCCACCACAGACTCGATCACAGACACCCCACACACCAGACACTCTCAATTAAGAGACGGCACTTCACCACTGTAGCGGCAATTTGACTGACTGAGCCCCACCATTTGCCATAATGTGGAACTCTGGGTTATTTACAAAAATAAGGCAGTCATCACAGTGTTGTGTTTCCTTTCTCAGACTTGTTATGTTCACATATAACCACATTTCCCCATCAGCATAACTGTATCAGGTCTGCATCGCAGGTTCCCACAGGACACATTTATTCTATTTCATCTTTACTTTCATTAGCTATAATTACAGGCTATTCTGAGAGGCACACAAAAAACATTTAATTCCCTTGAAGACTTCGGAGGTAGTGTCAAGTGAACGTGTTTGCATTTGTGGTCTTCCCACGTTCCTGGCTCAGAAAACCTATTTAGATTTGGACGGCATGTGGAACTGATGTTAACTGAGCGGGGTTTCCACAGGGACTCCCACTGCGGGGTCACCTATCTCACTCAAGGTGCATCTGACACAATTACACGCTCCGTAACATGGGAGAGTGCACTGCACTTCATAGCAAGGGTGATGAGGCTTCTAATCACAGCAGTGTGTCACCTCTTGTCTCAGCTTTGACAGGTAAACGGAACCACAGGGACTGCGTGTTACTGAGCATCACTGAGTCAGGGAGACCCTTGCACGGAATGTATACTCACGTGATGGACACAGCACACGTAACGGTACATTAACGCAATACATGGCAAATAACCATATTCTAAGGTCCTGTTATTAAATAAATTTCCTATTTACTTTGTCCTAATTCTGTCTTAATTTGCAATGTGCATTGAATTCAGGCATTCTGTTTGTGTTTCAATCAAAAAGCAATTCCAAAAATGTTGCTGATATGGAGATATGCTAAACATATAGCTCATGCTGTGTGTTTGCAGGTTGGCGCATAACATAAGGGCACTAAGTTACTTGTAGACTCATATTCTCAATGAGGTATAGAGACTCAGCCCAGTTCAGCAATGCAGTGGCATCACATCACAGACTTCTACAACAAAATACATTCATTTATTACACAACAGTCAAGTTCAGTGATCATTTGGCTTTATGCATACCGTATTTGGCACATTTTATGTTGTGGTAATGGTTTTGTGTCATGTTGTTTTGTGTTATTCCTCATTTGCCAAAAAAGTCTACAATTAAGTGATTCTTCATTTTACAAAGTTTGAGATGTGCTTAGAAATCTAGCCTTTCATCTTCATATTATGTTGATGCGCGTCACTTTAGGTCACAACACGTTCTGTCTATTTTGAAGAATACATAATTGTAATTATGTAAGTCATTTTTGCCATCATTCGCCAAAAAATTAGTCACCAGAATTGAAATTATATAGTTTTTTGGACATGAGGTCAATGGTAGCAACAGTAATCCATGCTTCTGAGTAATTCATTTCAACTTAACTGATGTGGGTGACAGAAATCCATAACTGTAATGTGTATCTGTGCAGCAAGACAGAATATTGTAAAATGACACAAAGTGTGAAATCATTTAACAAATTATACTCTGCTGTTTTCTTTACTGTCTTCAGTGCACATTACTATCGTAGTAATTAGTTCCATTTGCAGCGCAAAAAGTAAAAAAAGCACATGAATGTTTTCGCACAGCAGTGTCGGGGAGGCAAATCTGAGTTTGCCGAAATTAAGTTTATGAGAATACCACTTACACAATGATCACCAGTGGTTCTGAAATCCATAAAGCTGGAAGAATAATTTAAAGTGTGTTTTAGAGTGCCAGGATTTCTGCCTAATGTAAGAACACAGAACATAGCAACAGAGCCCTTCCGTCAGATTTGGATCCAGGTTTGCCAGCAGCCACCCTCTTTTTTTCCAATGACGTCACTGTGTCCAGATCTGAAACGAATTTGGAGAGTCAGCCTTCCCCTTTACACAGCTTTGTAGTGCCTTCCATAAACTCCCACAATCCCTTGCGCAGATAAGTGTCCCCTAAATCAAACGACTCCAGCGCACTGTGCTTGTTTACTTCAACCTCTCCTGCTGTGTCACGTATGAGATTATTACTGAAGTCCCCACTGCCAACTGCCCCAGCTGCTCTCTTGCAAGCCTCATAGACATAAATTTTTATGATTCACTTTGTAACAGTAGCTTGTGCAGGTGATCTTTAAGAACGACTAGCTAACTAGGCATACATAGAATAAAATGACTAATACTTCAAAAAACACAAATATTGCAGTCAGGAGATGACTGCAATGAAAGGAAATGAAAGACAGCATTTTCGAATCCATTTTACTTTTGTCTTTGATAATCCAAGCCTTCAATCACTTCAATCAATCAGACTGTTGCTCTTTCTTTCAGTACAATATATAGTATATACACAGGAAGAGTATGTTGCACATTGGAAGTTGCTTTGGATAAGAGCATCTGCTAAATGACAAAATGTAGGCAAATGTAAATGACAGACAGCAGTGATGTCACAGAGCCTATCATCCTGCATACAAAGGAAAGACAGCAGTGATGCCACAGGGCCTGTCTGTAAAAGGAAAGACAACAATGATGTCATATGCCTGTCATCCTGCATACAAAGGAGGGACAGCAGTGATGTCATATGGTCTGTCATCCTACATACAAAGGAAAGACAAAAGTGATGATACAAGGCCTGCCATTATAGATACAAAGGAAAGACAGCAGTGATGTTACAAAGCCTGTCATTCTAAATACAAAGGACAGACAGCAGTGATGCCACAATAACTGTCATTGTAATTACATAGGACAGACAGCAGTGATGTCACAATGACTGTCATTTTAAATACAAAGGACAGACAGCAGTGATGTCACAATGACTGTCATTCTAAATACATAAGACAGACAGCAGTGATGTCACAAGGCCTTTGCAACAGTGCTGCGTTCCTTCTGAGAATACAGCAGGCTAGATATTGTTGATATTTGGCTGAGCTGGCTCCCAGGTAAACAAGCTGGGTTACCAGGAGGCAGGTGCTAATTACTGACGTTCTGCCTGTTTGTCTTAATTTTGTGCAGGTGAAAACAGCTGGGTCAATAAAAACAGTCCCAGCTGCCCGCCATCACGCATCCCCCTCCCCCAAGTCAGGATCTGCACTCCCATCCCCCACTCCAAATCATCTGCAGATGTGGACCCTGTCCAGAACTCGTCCAAAACATCTGCTACAACCTGTCCCATCTCTGTTTAATCATACATTAAATAAAGCCAAAAGGCTTGCACTAGAGATCTACCAGATTTTACCTTCTATGCACCACAGTCCCATACATCAAAACAATCAAAAAAAAAAAAACAGAAACAGTACAGCAGTTTGTCCCTACCTGTGAACTGTTATTATTGATGTTGATTATAACATTATAATTCATCATTAGAATTGTCTGTATTAACCAGCTGCATTTCCTCCCATTCTCCCTAGTGTTAAATCAAACTATAAGTGGTAACGTATAGATAAGAGTGCTTGAAAATACTCTCTTGAGGCAGTATTCAGAAGAACACAATGTTATAATAATAATAATAGTAATAATAGTATATATAATATTTGTTATTATTAGCTGTATTATCATCTTCACCTTACAGTTGCCATCCCCATTATCATCATGAGTAGTATTATTACTGGGGGGGAATTTGGAGGAGAGGAATCTGCTCCTTTCAGGCCAGCTCTGGGTTTGTAAAGTGCAGATCAATGAGGCCGGAGAGGGAGAGATCGATGGGTGCTGAGTTATTGCAGCACTCTGCCACTGATTTTCAGAGAGCTGTGTTTTCCCAGGACAGTCAATACCTCCCGGCTCCTGTCCTTAATTTGCCTATAAATTTCTGCCGCCACAGCGGTGGAGACAACCTGGGCAAGGAGGGGGAGCGGGAGCCACAAGACTGAGGGTGTGAGGGAGCAGCGTGGGGCCCGCAGGAGAGGAGGAGCAGGCGGAGGGAGAGAAAGAGAGATGGTGAAGTGAGTGGATGTGAGGAAAGGAGCATAGGGGCAGGGTGGGTCAGATTATGGTGGGGAGAGAGAAGGTGCAACAGGACATCTGGAGACAAGGGGGTCACAGTGATCTGGTGAGTCCCATGACATTTTACGCCACCTGTCACAAAGAGTTAATATTAAAGTGCAGTGCCCAACAAGACACTGTGCATCAGTATTTAACTGTATAATTACATCTGTAAATGATCTATTTAAACGGATTTGTAAATGATCTATTAGAATGTTAGGGCCATCGCACCATTTCCATCCCTTTGAGGTGTTCATTGCAAAATTAATGCAAATATGGCCTTGATCATTGTAAACCCAACCAGCCAGTCTCACAGACTGCATTCAGTGTGGAGATGTATGGCAGTATGGGACATGTCTGTGGGTCAGAAAACAACAAAGATTGCCTCTTTATACTATTTAAAAACATTTCATGAATATGCTACTACTTTACATTATTGTCATTGTCAACAGATGCTCTTATCTAGGGTGACTTGCACAGGCTACAGTTTTTACATGTTATCCATTTCTACATGTGGAAATTTACTGAAGCAATTCTGGGTTATGTACCTTGCCCAAGGGTAGAGCAGCAGTGTCCCAGCGGGGAATTGAACCACCAACCTCTCAGCTGCAAGCGCTGCTCCTTACCACTATGCTACACTGCCACCCCTGTACTTATTTCTATTTATTAATTATTACAGATAAACCTTTTACAGTAATCAGGTAGTAAACTGGTAGGAGGATTTCCACTTTGTTTTTATAACACTGTCAAAAAGTGACTAATTTAACCATAAATAATCAGTTATAGATTCATACCACAAAGCAAACAATAAATCTGAACATATGGATTGTGTATTTTTGGAAAAAAGTGCTTTCAAAGGAATTTTACATTCTAAAATAGGAAGTTAATTACCCTTTTGCTACCTGCTTTTCCAATTACTTAAAAAATAAGCCATAATTAATTAAGAAGTAGCAATGTATTTAGTGACTGTTTTTTAACAGCATAAATGGAAGGGAGGGGTTCAGCTGCTCATGTGATTCCCAGAGGGCAGGCCAGCTCCAATAGGTAAATGGATGTTCAGAAGTGGCCTGTTGTTTTCTGCATGTACTGTTGTTCATGTGACCTGATCAGATGCACTTTTGCACCCTGGCCTTGTAAGTCACTCTGGATAAGCGCATCTGGTAAGTGTCTAAATGTAATGTAATGCAAATCACAGCTCGTCACAGCATAATTTCCCCTGTATTCAGACGGGCCCTAAAGTAGGACTCAAAGACCATGCCCTCCCTCTGCAGATGAAGCACCTGTTACAGCAATATTGAATAGTAATGACCACAGTGGATATGATATGGTCAAAAATGTGACCAATGGCTTGGAATCTTTGATCATGCTATTGGCCTGTAACGGTGTGTTCAGCTATTGATCCAAAAGGGCCTAAAATACTATGACAACAACATCCTGTATTGCACTGAGACATCATTACATGACATTAAATTATTGTCATTCAGCAGATGCTCTTATCCAGAGCTACTTACATAGCTTGCAATTACGTCATCGGCATGAGACAAGCCAATCTTACAGTATGAGCAATAATGCACAAGACGAGTATATGCCGTCCAGTTTCTGCTGTTTTCTTCCACATCCCACCACGCTTCCTAAAATATTGAAACTTTCACTTGAAGGCCTCAAACACAACTCCACAGTTTGATATGACACGCAATTCTAAATGAGGAAGATGGTTAAATTTGTGCTAAGTGGAGCATCTGCAGGGTCCCTGATGTAAACGGCATCATTGGAGGGGGGATGTTGTCATTCCTGTTTAATAATACACAGCCTGTGTTTTTAGCTCCACCACTTAAAAGCCAGGCAGGTAGGGGACATTCCTTACCAATACAAATATATGTACATTCAGAAATGGAAGCCTACGGTGGATCAGTGTGTACATTAGTCTGCTGTGGGTGGTGATGTCATCCCCTGGAGGCCTGACATGAGAGTGATCGCTCCCTGTGCACGGGACCTGGGTCTTTAGTGCAATGAGCTAATTGTGTATCTTGCTGGGAGCTGTGCCGTGCGGTTTTTGGAGTTTGCAGGTCCAATGCCCACCCGGACCACGCAGGTTCCATCCTCATACATTATGTATAAAACATATCTCAGCATGTACAAATGTTTTAAGCACAAGGGACAAAGAGACCTGCAAGAAATGCATGAGACGGTGTGCATTTGCATCCAACTGCCTATCTGTTAGGAACAGGAAGAGTCAGAATGACAAGAGCAAATTATGACTGTCTGGCTTGATAAAAAAGACTGAATTTTTGTTAACGTGATAAATTATGGTTCTGCATGGATTACGCAAACAGAGTGACATTCAAGTGAGACAGCAATGAAGGTGTCAATGAGGGTGTCCTTAATTTCAAAATTTGGCATAAAATAGCTCATAAATAAATGTATTATTAGTGTCTCACTAAAGTGAGCCTCCTTTTTACCCGAAAATGAAGCAGGTACCTGCTAGCTAGACTAGCATCATATCAGTATCACTACATGCATTGGCAGTTCACTGCCAAAAAAGGTAATAAAATAACTGTAACACAGGTTAAGTGTTAGCTAACATTCACAGACTAACAAGAATGTGAGATCAGAGATAAGTTCACTCTGTATAACTAACTGGCTGAGATGGACACACTCCTTTTAAAATTATCAACAGGAAAGCAAAGTGTGCCAATATAAAAACCCTTACCGAGACACTGGAAAAGTGTTGCTTTTTTTTGGGTGATCACTGTTTGTATAAGTCCCTATACCCGACTTTTCTCCTTAACAGCATTTGAAAATAATGTACACTGCTTTCAATATGCAAGCGGGATGCTGGTGTTGTGACATCACAGACATGCCCAAATGATATGGGACCTGCATTCACGCACAACATTGTCCTGCAAACATAATGCTATTGCGCCAACGTTTTTTTTTTTTTTAATCTGAAAAACACCTTCTGTTCCAAAGAAATGTTAATGGTCTTTAGAATGTTCAAACATAAAAGGTGAGTATTCATAGCATACTTTTATATTATCCTTTTGACCAAAGAAAATAAATCTGATACCCTGTACAGCTGTCATTCATATCTCCCAGCCTGATCTGCCATTAGCATTGCAGAAGAATCGACACAGGCAAGGCGGGATGGTCATTCCATTGTAAGGTTGTCTCCATGCCCCATGCACATGCATGCCAATGTGTTAAGACGTCTTAAGAGGAAAAAAAAAAAAAGCAGAGATAAACCTTATGTTTAACAGACAGCTGTAACAAAGTCACCTCTTTTATGCTGAACGCAGTGACATTCTGTTATCATGCTAAACAGTTCTGCTGACCTTTCAACTACTTTGAATGGTGTCTGGATTATTCAAGAGGATATTCGAATAGAGAAAAGACCGATTTAACCAAATGATATCAAAGTCTCTTTCTGGCAACAGTTTCTTGCGTATGTCCATGTCTTTGCTTGTGTGTATGTGTGTGTGTGTGTCTGTGTGTGTGTGTGTGTAAGACATAACAAAAATTTGGATATCTAATAGAATCAAGTGTCCCAGACCTGTTGATATACTAGAAGTACTTGCAATGGTATCAAAACATCTCTCATCTGTGTTAATAAGGCAAACCTGTTCAATTACTGACATCATAGAGGCCACAGAAATAAGAGGAGGAAGAGAATGAGAGGGAAACAATACCAGCACTATACTCAACAATAACTGAACCAGTACTAGACCACAGGGTACTGTATGGGAAGAAACCTCAGGTACGATGCCCCCCCTCCAGCTGACCCACCTGTGTAGATGAAGCGTCCTGGTGCTCCTTTGCAGAACTGCTTGGACTTGTAGGAGAGCGTAACCTCCACCACACCCGGGATGTGTCGCGGCGGAGTCTGGACCCGAATGGCGTGGGGGGTGATGAGCTGGAACAAAATCCAGAATAGTATGAACCATCAACAGGAGATGGAACAGGCACATCGAACGTCAGCCAGGTGGCTCATCTAGGTTCTACTGACCAGTCCTGTGAGGAACTCCAGGACCCACTTTTTGATAATAAGGAACACTGGGGTCTTCCCAAGGAGATTGCAGACCCTAAATACTGTTATCATGGCCCGCACAACCACTAAAACCTTTACAGGTGCATCAATCCTGGTAACAACTTAGAAATTCTTTGGAGTTTGCATCAGTCTGTCTTCAGACTTTACATAAGGGTGTCAAGTACATTCTCTTTGGCCAGAGTTCTAGCTATGCCTTACAGACAGACTGGTCACTAAGCAGAGGGATGCAGCAACAGAGAGAGGCCAGGGACAGCAACACTTGGCAGCACTGGCTGTATCCTCATATTTTATACATCTGCTACCTTGGGGGTTCATGCTACTGTATTCTATCCTGAATTGAAAGGCGAAAAAAGATCGATCTCTCAGAGCAGAGGGGCTGCTGTCCACCATGGGGGGGGATGAGGATGTCAGTGGAGGGGTTCTGAAAAAGTGCTCTGGGCTGAATGAGGAGCACCAGAGGAATGGATCTTCTTTGGTTAGCTGTCATGACTGAGATCTTTTGTGTTGAGTACCCATTTCTTTGAGCAAGCTGCTACAGCATGTCAGAAAATGATGCTTTAAAGATACTGCACAATGAATGAAAGGAGGTGGTACTTTTATTTTTTGCAACATGTGAACACATTAGAGATCAGTGCCATTTTTACTCCCTATAGCCATAAGGGCTAACAAAAGTGATCAGACAGTAACCTGGGACTTGGATCCTGGAGCCCACCCCCACTGAATACAGGCAATGGCATTATAATTAGGATAGCCTTAGGATGTTCCAGACCAATTCAAGCACTGCAGTGGACGGTCCGTACCAGCTATGTCCTTGATCCTGGCCTGCCCTTAGGCAATACTCACCTCGCTCCACACCAGCATGGTGCCGAAGACCACTTGCAGCCCGTCAAAGAAGTTGTCCCCGATGATGATGACGGTGGCGCCCCCGGTTGTCCAGCCCTCGCTCGGACTGATGGCTTTGATGCAGGGCGTGGCTGCTTTGGAGACACAGATGGCAACGAGTGAGAACTTTGACTGGCGCATAGCAACTAGGCTGTCTGTAACAAGAGATTTCAGATTAGTACAAACAGTGAGGTACCGATTGCCATTCCAGGGCTCAGACAAACCCTAATATGTGCAAGCACTAAACAGCAAATTGTGTTAGTGCGTCATATGTTGTATCATGAGCAGCTGACCCTTTGTGACTTGTTTGTCATTTCCTTTGAGCGCTCAAGTTGTTTTTGCACATTCTCTCCTTCTCTGTGTCATTACCGAGTCATCTTGGATAAAGGATGTCTGCTATGCACATTAAGAACACTCAGTTATAAATGCAATCATAATCACAGTCACAGTAATTGCAATCTTAATAGCCACCAGTGCAGTGCATTTCCATTTGTCTGAGAATCAATGCTGGCGTTTGAATCCCAGCTCAATATTAGAGGTCCGCTCTCTATCTGCCAGTAAACACCCCACACCACAGAGACAGACAGGCAGACTGGGCCCCCATGCACATTTCCTTTCAGATTGATTAGTCTTGTCTGGAAGAGTAACCTCTGACCAGCCAGTCAAATAACAGGGAGGGGAGACAGTGACCAGATCGTTGTGCAGGCCTTGGGAAGAATCTTAACATTGATCACACATTTTGGTCCTGGCTATCATTTCTACCTGATAACTGCAGGGACATAGCATGCAAAGGGGAAACAAACTCAAATATTTTGTGTGTGTGTGTGTGTGTGTGTGTGTGTGTGTGTGTGTGTGTGTGTGTGTGTGTGTGTGTGTGTGTGTGTGTGTGTGTGTGTGTGTAAAATTCCCAGTTCAATTAAATTCCATGTCTGTTTTGTATGCAACAGCTCAAATCTGTCTCTAGAAGATAGCTTTTTTATTGGTGCTCTAATCCTTCAAGGTCCTCCTTTAAATTGGTGGCATTCTGAAAAGAAATGGTTAAAGCTTAGAAAAAAAATGTTTGAGCTGGTTCTCATAAAACAGTACTGAGCTGATTTAGGTGGTAAAGGCCATAGGCGGGAAGAAACCTGCAGATGCTACAGGCTCACAAGGGTCAGGATTTCAGGACACTGAAACCGCATGACCTGTCCCAGGGGAGCTTCTTACCTTCAGAGGGATCCAGGCGCCTGGCCCTCCTGCCGTGTTTGGAGTTGTTGTGGACAAACATGTTGTCGGAGACTGCAAGAACGTGGCCGTCCACATTGAGCGTTGTGGACACCACCACCTAAGAGACAGAGGGGGCGGGGACAGCATGGGAGGACAGTGCACCAATGGTAATGGACAGAGGCAGTAGTGTATGTCAGTGCTACTGCCTCTGCATAAGATCTAGCGGCTGAGTGGCTGCTAGTGACAGTAAAATACCATGGATTGTAAAATACAAAAGTTATATAGGATGGTTATGTATGGACAGAACTGGGATGGAATATATTGGCTGCATTTACTAATATGTGAAAATATTTTAGGATGCTATGTCTGAAAAAGCAGTGAACAATATATTTAACAGTAGTAAGCTGATTGTATACCAATGTAAGAATATTCCATAATATAACAGATAATAATTGTTATTTTAAGATTGAATCTGACACTGTGCTAAATCAGTAACTATGTGATTGTGTAACATACCATTTCCTAAAATAACAATAGTCACACTCATATTAGGTCAAATTTACATTAAGTGTAACCACATAACATTACAGTAACAAGACTTTGTTTTTGAAAGACCGAAGCTGCATCCTACCTGAAACCTCCGCATGTCCCTTGGGTTCCCAGCATTTTTCAAACAATTCTGATTGCACTTGAGGAAGAACTTCAGGAAGAATCTGAGGGAAAAAGGAAACATTGTGTTTTTACATAACAAAATTTATGTAAAAAAGGCAATGCTGGTAAATCCTCTGATATTTCTGACTTCAGCATGAGTGATCGACTTTAGCTGGCCTGCAAGAGGTTGAGATTAATGTGTTAACAAAAAACTATTATAAACTATAAAAAATATTCACAAGTGCCCCAGTTTTAAATACAATAATAACACATAAATATTCCAAATATGACTTCTGTTTCATATTTATCACCTTTATTTTTCATTATTTAGATTGATTGTGTTGGAAAATGTCATCAGAGTTGAGCACAGAACAGTCCCATCAGCTCAGTTAACTGCTGCAGATACTGCAAGTAGGTCCACAAACAAGAAGGGTGGGGTAGCATGGTTGCCCTTAGCAACTGTCCATGAGCGTGTCTTATGAATATTATCTAAACACCAAAAAATGACCTTTAAACAATAGCATCTGCAAGTAAATTGTCCTCTCATGGGGTCCCATCAAATAAACAAAGCAAAAATCAATGCATATCCATGAGACAATAGTTTTCAACATGTTTGCCTCCTAAAATGAGACAGAAATACACCAACAAATTTGTTTCTTATAATAGGCAAATGGGTCGACGTTATCATTTAATGACAAGACATAATGAACCAAGGACCTGGAGGACCACTTGGAGGCACAACAGTAAAATGAATGCAGTCCTCGTGAATTGTCCCAACTGACTTTACCACTCACATTCATCTTTAGGACCAATCCGCCCTGTTATTGATAGAACGTTTTTCCACGTAATTTCCCTGTCACATTATCACAATACTAATCCCAGCATTTAACTGCTTACAAGGTCACAGACAGGAATGTCACATTAACCACAGGGTAACCTCTGCTACAGTGGGTGGAGTCTCTGAGATGAACTGGTTTTCTTTCTTTTTTTTTTAAGGAAGAGGGCAGTCTTCATGCTGGGCACTTGAAGCAAAGGGTTATTAACGGGCCCACATCCGTTTCAATCTAATTAGACACCGGAGCCATCTTTGAAAACATGCAGGACAAATTGCGACCGTTTCTTTACAAAAAAAAAAGGCTCATATGCAATCGAAAGCCGATTCCAACGCTTCTGGGTTACTGTAATAAAGCAACCTAGAAATAAAAATCAAAGGCCGGCCCCCGTAGCTTTAAAAATATGAACATTTCGTAATCACAGCAAAAAGAAAAAAAAAATGGGCCGCTCTATTTAGCTAGTATCGATTGCTACTTGATACGGGGTGCAGCAGAGGCTGTTAATGTGCTTTATGGCCATAGAATACAATAATATGGAGAGCCCATCGCGGCGCTCCATTCACATGATATTGGAGTCCTTGGGAGCAGAGATATGGATCAATAGGGATTGGATTAAAACACAGCAGGAGACAGGGGGCTGGTAACTGGACCCGTACGCTGATATTAGAGTAATGCTGTGTTTATTGAGAATTAAATTGAACTGGGGCTGAGACACCAGCGGGGAAAAAAAGACATCTTAGGGACATACTGTACCTACTGGTTGGCCGGCTTAGACAGCTTTCACTAAAAGTCTCTGTTGATGAGAGAAACACGCCACGCCGCGCAGTGGGCGAGGTCCGCGGAGAACAAACGTGTGGCCCGCTACCTCATTGGGCCGGACACCATCTGTCAGTGGGCGTGAGTTGACAGGGAATGTGAGATCCCAGGCCTGTTCCCGGGAAACCAGAACAGATCAAAGGCCATTGCATTTGGATATGTGTTGCTGCCATGTTCCCGACTTTCAAGTAGGATGGGGTGGGGGTGTCATGAGGGCAGAACTGGGCGCTGAACTGCTGAACTGATTCCTTTTTTTTATCTCTGCCTATCCAAAATCACCTCTCCTTCGCTTACAGTCACAAAAGTTCTTCTGGGGTGCTTAAAGTATCCAGAGGTGACACCTTGTGCCTATAAACTCCAAAAGATACACTCCAAACACATAACAGCGGAGCAGGGCTACTGCTCGTTAGTATTGGTCACTGTAGGTTTACTCGATTCAAGGTGTATTTTTCATCCTGGTGTCCCCTGCCACTGAAATAACAACGAATCGTTTCTCTCCCCTGACAAGTTCCCAATGAATCAATAGCCTATTTCCATCTGATGTACAGTATACCTTTCACCAGTTCCTCACAGCAGAGTAATATTGAGAACAGATTATGGTGAGGAAACATGACCCTGTCGTAACGATCGTTTCCATCCAAACACTTCAGTTAGGGTTTAATTCACAGGGTGGGGATCGATGCTTTGACTGCAGGGATGGGGCAAACTTTGAGTACCAGTGTTCTACTGTGGGCAAGGTAATTCCATACCAAACATGCAATGCGCTTACCAATACATTTAAAATTGTCTTAACATTACTCCTGCCCACCAGTCACAGAAAACTAAAGCTTAGGCAACTAAAACTCTCCTGATAATTTTTATTTAACACTCTCCTAATGATTTTTATTTATATTATCATCACCACATAAAGTAGTTCCCTTGCATAAATGCATTGTTTCATGTGTTGTCACGATCATGGAGATTGGTGTGAAGTACCTTTCACTGATCATATGCAATGCAAATGTATTTCAGACTTAACTTTTATTTCCCAGCTTCACCTTTATGCAGGATTAACCAATATTAAGGTGGACAATCCATACCCAAACTTTGGCTCAGTTTGGCTGCCACCTCATCTGTTACAGTCAACAAGCAATACACTCTATACCCCAAACCCCCAGCTTATTTCCCCAGGTCGTGCCTGTAAGTCAGGAACGAATTTACAGCTACCCTTCATGGTTCATTAAACTAAAACACTGATATTTGTTTAATCACCACACTAGGTTTGTTATAGGTTGGTGAGACATGTATACACTTGTCTAACTGTTACTCGCTGTTAGTTTTGGGGAGAGCGAAACCCAGATAAGGGAAGCCTGAAACACACATCTCAGGGGCCGGAAAGTCCACCATCATTTGAGGCCGCCCGCGAGGGACCGCCGGTGTGATGCGATCGGGGACGCTCTTTTGTTTTTCTTTCCAGATTGGCACTGTATTATAATTACAGGCAGAGCAGCACTGAGACGCATGGCTCAGACACAATTATCACATCAGGAGAGAGACCGAGGTGTCAAGAGCTAAGGTGTCCCTCTCTCCGCCACTCCACAACTCAGCACAAACTCAATATTCACCGACAAAATGCACTTGAGAAAACCAAAAAGGATATTTACCCTGCGGAGAAAAAAAAGACAGAGCTCGCACAGAGGCAGTGAAGTGCAAATAATTTGGGGACAGAGTTAGAAACCAGAAGCCACTAGCTCTCTAAGCATGCTGTCATTTTCAAAAAGTGAAGCTTGTGCTTAAGTTTCACAGGCTGAGACTTGGTGTAAACTTGAATTTTGAAATATATTGTAACTTCAACAAAAAACACGATTTTACCACTAAAACTGGCTACATTTTGACAATGCTTTGAGATTCTGGGGAAATGTTATTCAGCTAGAAGAGGGCTAATATATAGTACTGCAAATACGAAATAGATTTGAAAATGTCAAGTCTTCACAGCAGTGTCTGTTAGTGAAATTATTGTGTTTAAAATCCTGAATTATTGAGGCATTTTGGTTGAATTACTTCCCTTTTTTCTATTAAAATGATATAAATCAATTCTTCTCATTATTATTGGTGTTATTGTTATAGTTTTTAACTAGCATTTTGAAAAGGTACACAAAAAACATATAAAGCACAACACAATACCCTTTGTATCTCTAAATCTAAACAACACCCCCAAACGCGAGCACCTGACCCCAGAAAATTCTGGCTTTGGTGATTAGTAACCAGTTCCAAAGCTGTCTCCCACATCAGGAAGGGGGCCCTCCTGAGAGACGGGAGGAAAAAAGGCACGAGAGAGAGAGAGAGAGAGAGAGAGAGAGAGAGCGGCAGTAACTTTATGTACCACGGCCCATCCCTCCCCATCAAAAACATATTAAAACACCATAAATAATTAATGCCGTCTTGAGCCACGGCGCAATTATTCATTTCAGGTTTTTTTTTTTTTTTTACCCCCGCTCTTAAAGCAAAGTAGCTGCAGATAATGAGGGAGCCCGCCTCTGTGTTGTAAGCCATCACCTCATTACGCTGCCCTGCCATCAATTTCCACGCGGACGTGTGGCCCTGTCAGGCCCTAATGCGCGGCAGACACGGGTGTCGGGATTTACTGGCCAGACGTCCCCCCTTCCCTGGGACGAAGGGAGCTATAAATTACTGTAGCCTGCCCGCTTTGATTCTTCAAGCCATTCTACCCCTGCCATCTGACTGCATTGTGTCACCGCCTGGGTCCGAATGTTGCGCCGACCCCCGTCTGGGTCTGTCGAAGGGTGACAATGATGGCTTGATGTAAGAGGTTGTCCGTTTGAGGCTGTGTCTACGGCTTCAGTCGAATTGAATTGCTCTGTCTTATTTCATAGGGATGATTCAGTCAAAAAGACAGAACTCAGCGCAGGAGAGGGTGCCAGAAGCACCACGAGTGTGGCTTGTGACGGTTGTTGACCGGCTCAAAGTGTGAACTGACAGTATTTACCCTGCCTTCTTCGCACACTTGTCACCATGTCAACCAGCCATAACTTCCCTTGTATATCCTCAATGCAGTAAAACAAACAAGATGCCCCATGGGAAGAGCTCAGCTCTCATGTACACACACATGCAGACACGCGCAAAAATGCACGTACACACACACTGCTTGCACACACACACGGGCACACACAGGCACATAGACACACACACGGGCACACACACACACACACACACAAACAAGCAGAAACTTTCTTTAGGGGAATCATTTTAGTTTGTGGTGAAGTTATTGCATTATTTATATGCTTGGCGGACACTCTTACCCAGAGCAGCAAGCTTACAATTTACTAACTACACATTTATACATCTACGTATTTACCGAAGCAACTCAGGTTAAACCCCCCAGTTCCACAAGGGATTCAAACCTGTAACTTTCCAGGCTGGTCTGAATCCTGCAGCTCCTCATTGCTGCTCTTTACTCAGCGCCAGTATTTCAGTACTACACCCAGGCTTAGAGTTCATGTCACTCCTGCACTATCTGTTTTGCTTGGATGTGGGTATTGACTCCGAGCTGGCAGAATTCGCTAGTGGCGGTACCACATTCATTACGTGTGATTAAGGAGTGGGTCAAAGTCATTCAGGCCCAGGCCTGGTGTCAGTGGACCCAGACTGACCTCATACCAGATCCCCTCCAGGCTGGGGCCGCAGGGACAGAGGTGGGGAGAGGAGGGGACGGCGCGTGCCTCCCCTGGGACCCCCAGACCTGTCGCATGTGTGTCTGTGTGTGACTCCCCTCGCCCGCGCTCAGAGACTAGGGTCCTGCTTGGCTCTGCTACAAGGCATCAATAATTCACCAGCCAGGATGGCAATTACAGGACCATGTACAATCAAACTAAATATTTGATGAGGCACTAAAGCAGTCCCTGGAACGCATCTTTTGTATTTTTCCCCCTTATCTCTTTCTCTCTCTCTCTCTGTCTCCTTTTCTCTCTCTTTCTCTCTCTCTCTTCCTACTTTTCCTCACTTTCTGGTTCTCAACAGCATTATGACTCTGGTCTCTTATTCCCATAACTTTGCTTGGAGCACAAATGCAGTTTGCACAGCTAAAAACCTTTTGTACAATTCATTTCCACTTTTAAAATATTGAGTATACACAATGCAGGCAACAACAGGAATGACTTCTCAAACAATTCCTTGCAACAATGGTGAGAATGTAATACAGAAGGTTAAAACAGGTTAGCATAGCTGCTCAGTGCAAAGCTAGTATTTACTTGGAAATTAAAACATGACTTGCTTACAAAAAAAATAAAAGGCTGTAGTGCTGCTCAGTTTTTGGACAGGAAGCTCATAAAATGTATTGTTGACAAGCTGTGAATGAGTCAAAACCATGACAAAATGCCATGAAATGAAAGGCATATGACCAAAAACACAATCAGGGCAAAAACAATAAAGACAGATACTCAGGCATTCAGCAAGACAATAGACTTCCAGTTATGGTGGGTTTAAATAGTAAAGGGTATGGATTGATTGTATAGATTACAAACAAAAAGTATTAGCTGTGTCCATCATTGCAGCATATATATGACAATTTACACCTAACATCCTTTTAATGTTATTCATTTTCTTTTGCCCTCTATGCCCTTGAAGTCAATTATCTATTTGGCAAGTATCTGTAGGGGTTATTGATGGGTACATGTTTCAAGCATGTTTTTCACTGTTAGGACAGAATAGCATCATCAGACCCCAACTGGAAAAGTCTAGCACCTAAACAAACGCATAAGTGGATAAAACAAGGTACTCTATTTGCAAAAGTGTCCTTGCGGTCCAAAAGTCAGTGGTTGTGGACTGAACTAAAGTCAGTGTCAGTGAAAGACTTTGGCCTGTGTTACCTTCCCGAATCAGTCATTGTCTAGCCATCTGTTTCCCCGCTGCCCACCATGGGCCTGCAGCCGTGATCGACAGCCGGGGCTTTGGCGGGGGGGGTGCTGCTGCAGTAGTCGTGGGATGCCCCGGCCCTCTCCCAGCGTGCCACACTTCCGGGCTGCGGCAATCATTCCCATAATTACCAGCTGATCCATCCCGGTCCCCACTGATCACGTCTCTGGGAGTGAGCCAAGGAGCCGGGCCCGGCACAGCAGGGGCCGGCTCCACGCTCCCAAATTCATTTCTCACTAAGAGGGAGGCTGAACTCCGGGTTCCGCTGGGTGGGCGCGGGGCGTCGCCTTCTGTGAGAGTGCACACGCCTGGTCACCCTTGTTGCACCCCCCCAAAAAAAACCTCACCTTATCAAACTTGAAACCATGCCATATCATCTATTTATATTATGGTGTTAAAGTGGACAATTTCCTAAAATGCTGTATGGTACAGGCATGCATTTTGTCCCTTGATCAAACATTTGCATTGATCTATTACACAGTTAACATCACCCTGGTGCCACTGACAGTGATCAGTGATGCTGACCATATTGAAACCCAGCTCAGAGCGTAAAATGGTATTTCCTAATACTAAGAATCGATGGCATGGGAACAAGTTTGTGCCACCTGGCTGTGAATAACCATTAAAAAGACACACCCTGGTTATATTGTGTTTACACAGAATGAACCTGTGTACACTTGCTGGACTTGCCTTGGTTCAGGGTGAACCTACTATGGTGTTTGTGTTTGATCAGAATTCCGTTGGCTTGTATCAGATGCTATAGAATCCGAGTTTATTTTAGCTGTACAGTGCCTAACCTATAGCTAGTTTAGGTCAGTGATAATAGGGTATGCATTCTGTGTTTAAATTGGCAATTCAATGCCGCATGAAAAATGAACAAGGACATTAACATTGACCAGGCTGTCCATGTGCAGCATTTTTCAGATTTCAGTATCCAGTTTTCAAAAGTACAGAGATAAATTCTTATACATAGCAGACCATGAGGAACGTGCTGAAATGAAATATTATCCTTAGGCAGAACTAGAACGCAGCTGATACCATGAAAGCAAATTACTCATGGACATACAACAAACACCACATACCTCTCTAAGTTTCATCCAAGCCTATGGGCCAAAAATTACATCAATCAGTTTTTGGCAATATCTGCAGCTGCACTGATGATGCTTGCATATAAACTTCACAAACAGACCAACAGTTCAATATGTCACACATATGAGCTGAAGCCTCTATATAATGGACTATATAAATGGTTCATTATGATGGCGTCTTTAAAGAACAATAAGTATGAAAATCAAAAACAAATAAATAGAAACAGATTAATTTCCCACTTAGTAAGACTCATCCATTCTTTGAGAAATGAAAAAATCTAAAATCAGAATTATCTCCTATTGTAAGCCAGTGCTCCTATGTAGCCTCTCTTTTTCATATTTAACAATGACTTTAAAATCGAGAAAACTCCCCTCTTCTGCTGTGCACAGGATTCCCTGGGTATCTCCTCGGCTGTATTTTGTCCCAGTTGCCATAGCAAACTGTATATTAGTCCCACCAATTGAAATTATTCCATAACACGAGGCACCAACAAGAGAATTAAATAACTGACCTAATGTGTGAGGAATGAATGAGCAATAACACCATGCTGCGATATCCTCCCGGGTGTCCAGAGCAAAGCAATTTACTGCTTGTCAAAGTGTAGAAAACCAGTCGCACTTTTCATCAATAAAGGAGGCTGTCTTTGCATCATCAGCGTACATTTTGCACACCGCTTACTGTACACTTCTGCTGCTTGCTTTTCACTCAGTTTCTAAATGGTGAAATAATAAATCCGGACTAACTGCACCTTGACATGCTCACAAGTATTTCTGCATGACTCTTGGCGTCTTTAAGTGATCAGAGAGCTATCTGTGGAACAAAGCAGGTTCTTTCCACAGGGTTTTATGTGTCCTCATTCCTGACTGATAGTGAGGTTGGGTAGTATCATCCACTCATGGACACACCTTTACATTTCACAGGACATGGTTAGAACACATGCAAATACTTCATATATGTGTAATATGACATCAAATACTAGGTCTTCTTTGAATGGTTTCTTCTAAAAAGGACCCTAACAGCAAGCCTACCCGCTACGTGATTCCACCTGTTTCCTCTCAAAAACTAAGCTGACTTCTAACCCATTGATCTATAATGTGGAGCACAGAGCATATGACCTTAAACTATCCTCCCAGAAGATTTCTTTTTACACTATCTTGAGCATCTCACAGACAACGGCATGCACCTGCCTGGCCCATGCTTGGTCTGGAGGTGGTTTTTCCCCCAGGTGTGGAAGTTAGCCATAGAAGTTTTTTTTTCTCTTAAGACTAGAAAAATGTACTGTAGCGTCCTGTCAGGAAGCTCAGATTCACATTTTACTGTACATGTAAGACCCCTCTCTGCAGAACTGAATAACCGCTCCCTCCCGTGAATGACAGCTCCATCCAGGACTGCCGCTGAAATCAAGCTGTCACTTGCCACGGCAGTGAAGGAATTGTCCTCTCAGATTTAAATACCACCTATAATAGCCCACCATCTATCACGCCCGCTGCCCGGTTATTCTTGGATGCATACATTAGCCCTTGGCCCAGATAGGAATGTCACCAGATTAAACAGTCAATTTGTTAACCAGCAGACCAGAGGTGCTGCTTCTTGACAAGACTTACAAACATGCCCAAATGGCCCCATTTTTCACGCAGAGTCCTGCTGGCTTTATGAAGCAAAGCGGGTCTTTCCGCCAATACACACTAACCCCTTCTGGAGTAGAAGGGACAGCTAGATCTATTCGTAACGCAGCGAAAGATTGTAGTACCAGAAATCCCCCCTATCAACCCTCACCATACACTTCTCAGCAGACATAAGGTCTCAGATTAAATGATCAGGAATTACATCTGCCACAGACGGCTGCTGTTTTACTTCCGAGCAAGCCAACTGCACCGGGTTTTGTAAACCTTGATTAATGTTTAGGTCAGAGGTCAGATTTAACAAGCCCTTTAAAAAATCCCAAGGCTCAGTTCGGGGCTTTAAAGGGGGAGATTCATTGTGTGCTCAAAATGTATTGGAAAAAAAACAGGCAAAGACAATGCCCTGGCATCGCCTTAGACGGGAGAGATGTGTGGCACAGATAATGCTACAGATAATAGCGGTTCTGTAACTTAAGGCCCTACGGACAGATTGGGAGCATATTGGTAAACAGAGGGAGAGTGAGGCAAACAGATGCCATCCCTGTAGACCCTCTAGACTAAGAGTTAAAAACCTGCCGTGCAGTGCAGACACCAGCTCAGCTAGAGTTAGGGAAATGGAGCACAAGGAGACAACTCACTTTGAACAGCAGTGGAGTTATGTACGAAGGACCCTGTTTACCCTGGTCATTAAATATTCCAGGGTAAAATGAATCTGCTTCTCATAACAAATTGAATATTCTCATCCGGTCTGCTTGTAAATTAAATAAAAACATGAGAATAATGGGTGTGGGTCAATGAAACACTAATCTAGCATAATTCAACTACTTCCGTGGTATTCTACTAGGCTATGAGGAGCGCAGAAGAAAAGGTAATTGGACATATTCAGGAGTGATGCATCCTTTATTATTAGAGTGAGTACAAATGTATGACGTTGTAATGGAGTGAGACATACTTGAATCTCAGATTCGATCAATAAAGCTCTTTTTATGTCAGGTTAAGAGATATTGCTTGATGAGCTTTTAGGATATGGCTGCAGAAAGGAGCCCTAAAATGTTAGTATGCTTCAGTGATTGATTGTGACTCACTGAATTACCAACTGACTGACCGACTGACTGAATTACTGACTTTCTGTCCAACTGACTGCCCCCCGATCCCCATTTTCAGGACTCACTTCCACAGACAAACAATGACTTAAGAGTTTTCTGAAAAATATATTAATCATTCCCTGATTTGGAATTTGCAGTTCTGAGCACGTACACCTGACAGTCCTTCTTATCCCTGGTCCATTGTTACATTAATGCATGCATGCTAATATACATTAATGTGTGTTGTATTGTCACTTAAATATAGATCTAATTAATTTTTGCTAATTGCATTTTTAAAATCTGAAAGCAGAGTTGTTTCTATGTCAGAAACAAACCACCTTTGTGAATAAGCATATCAGTACACAATAGAATAAAATAGAATAGAATAGAACAGAATAGAGGGAGTATTCTACTTCATCATCATCAGTTTTTAACTACAGTATATTATGTGAGAAAGAAAAAAACTGTAGTCAACCCTTTTGTAGATCCTAATATACTTTAGATCACTTCATAGAGCAGAGCCAAGGATTGTATACTATGACATGATCTAACATAATATGCCTGACATAAGTCAGCTAAGGTGCTTGTTTTGCTGGGCATATATACAACTGCCTTTTTTATATCACATATTTAAGGTTTAGGGGAAAGTATCCAATATTACACTGTGCAAATAATAAACAAAAATGTACTTTTGTTAGCATCAGATACTGAGAAAGGAAGTAACCTCAGTAAATGGCCATGGACAGTTTCTCCTTTAAGCTATCCCAATATAATTGCTGTCATGCTAGAGGACCATAGTATTTTATTATCATTATTCATTCTTGGGGGCTATTGTGATTTATACCTCACATTATATGTCAGACAAATGTTTCTCTATGTGGCTATTAGAATTTCAAAACAGCAGATAAGTGTTAGAAAACTAATATAGTGTTTGAAGTATTTAATTAAGTATCTGGGTAGAGAAGGGCGACTGCTTTTGGGCCAAAATTAAAAAATAACTCCCTGATTTGAATAATGCCTTATGGGTACCGTGCAGCAATTTCACTTCGTTCACGTGCTTGCCACTTTAACCTCCGCCAACACCACGTGCCGTGAACATGCGACACACACTGCACTGAAAGAGTTCACCCAGCGACTGAGGAAGAGTTCTCTGACTTGTTCTCTAAATTGTCGCACACAGTATCAATAAAGCCTGTTTATGATAAAGATGGCAAACATACATTGTGCTCTTCTGATCTAGCTGAAAAGCTCTGTGCGATATCTTAGCTTTTACTTTTCTATTTAACTAAGGAGTTCTGGGGATGGAATTTTAAGTTCAACAAAGCAGGGACAGAACTCCGAATGTGGAACGCAGAGTCGGCTCCCTTGATTTCATAGTTTATTCGGTGTCAACCTTCTGGCCATTCTCCCCGTTCGCGTGTTTGGCTGGCTCAAGCTTGCGCAAAAGAGGAAGAGGAAGAGGATATAAAGAGAAAAAAGATGCGGCACCAGGCGAGTGATGCAACCATTTCCAAGCAAATGAAATTTGCGCTGGCTTTGAAGTTATGGAGAATCAGACTATTTTGGAGCGCACGCAGCGCTATGTTTAATTCAACACGATGGCTGGCCAAACTTTAGCTGGGAGTTGACATTACATAAACAAACCAAGGAAAGAGCCAGCAGCAGGGGCTTGAGTAAAGACCATTGTTTTTTTTTTTCCCCATCACAGTTCCCAGGTGCAGATTTCTCACTGAATGGACTGAATTTATCCATCCAACCGTACACCTGTACTCATCTGCATGACAAGTGGGTCAGGGACTCTGTGAACCAGACCACACCATCTGCCTGCCAGTGTGTCTGGACGCTTCTGGGGAAAGCTTCAGGCTTGTGAACCACTTCCTCATTTTACCACTAAGTAGGTAACATTAAGATGAGCTCCACGATAATTTGACCTGAAAATGTCATTTATATATATATAAGTGCTGTACCAGTACAGTCAGATAAATTAGGCTTATTTCTTACATCAGTGTGTTAGGAATGTGTCGGCATCCTGGAGGTTTACAGGGTGGAACATGTGTGGCATGACTCACTCCCCTCTGAAGACAATGAGGAATTCCCACGTTCTCAGTCTTCTCAACCATCTGGGGCCAAGAGATTGACCCCGCTTCACACGGCATTACTCAGATCCTGCATCTCCCACTCAGTCATTGAGAATGGCTGGAATTGCTAGCACTGCTGTAGTGTGGCATGGAGGATGGAACACTCTTCATGCAGCATGCCTGACTTTTCATAATTTCATTGGGCACATCGGTGCCATTATGTGTTTCTCCCTTCCACCAAAAGCAACATCAGGAATATATTTATATTATTAATATGATGATGGAAATTCACTTGACTAAGAGATATTGAAGTTTTATTAATATACCCCAATGTATAAACGAGGCACACATTTACATAGAAGTGTAAGGATTTGATTTCCAAAGTTTCTAAAAAGTTCTGAAGCTGACTGAAATGGTGATAAAATGAAGCATTGCTTTAAGTTTCTAAGACCTACTATGTGCACAATTGTCCATGACCCATTATTTCAGCTATTTTGCTTATACTTGCTATATCTGCTTGTCTCCATCTATGAAATATTAGAAAGCATGTAGTCATTCCAAGAAATCTCTTACTTCCATAGTTTCTGATATATGCATGATGTCAGTCCATTACCAGCTTTAATCAGGATTTCTTAAGTATGTGATAGGACATCTTTGTGGTTGTTGAATCAAATATTAACAAACAGTAAGATCACTTAAGTGCTGACAGAGGGTAGGTAATACTTGTACAAAACCTGCTCTGAAATGTTTTGACACCTTGCCTTGGTACTTTGGAATAAGCATGCTAACGGAGTGTAGATTTACTTTATGTAGGCTGGATTTCAGCATTCCTTTCTTATAGTGATTCACTTTAAGTGCATTACTCATCGGTTTGCTCATGTTGATATCTTCCAGATGTGGGAACTTCAGCTATAAACAGTATCTCACTTAAAAGTGCTGCAAGGATGTACAATACTTAAATGCTTCTCTGCACCTTGTTTGGGGGAGGGCTGCCACCAATTATGTAGAGATATAGCTGTACAAAACAGAAAAAAAAACTTGATTAGGAGAAAAGAAATTAAACTGTAAAAAAATGCATAGCTAAAGAATGATATCTATAATATTGTCAACTAATTCCTCAAGATGTCTTCCCTAGTGTGTTAATGTGGCTCCTGCAATTACAGTGGTAAGTCTTCACGTTATTTGACTTTTATGTGAGATCGTAAAATCTTTACAACTGGAGACATTGAGGAAGGGCTGGCCACCTCAATTGATGGAGCAGAGATTGTCATGGCAAATTCATATTTTCCCTTAGCCATTATTGCTTTATCTTACTACTGCCTCCCCCATATTAATCCCATCACACTGTAAAAAAGTAGACAGAGTTGGAGAGTTTAATTTGTGTTCACAAACTGCACACTGTCAGTTTGTGGGCCAGTATGGCTTATTTGATTTGAAAACACCCTAAACACTGTTTTGACTGCAGATCTGCAACCACTGGACAGACTGACAGAAAGAGTAAGTGGGGTAAGCAGTTTAGCAATATGAAAGGGTCAAAAACCACCCCTCACACACCTTGTCAGAATGTACATGTTTGAAGTATCATTCACTATGGTACAAAGTCGTCAATATTCAAATTCATGAGTGAGGGAGGTATAATTGAAATGAGACAGCTATTCCTGCATGACTGCGTGCCAAAGAAAAGAGTTCATACACAGCAGTTCTGCTCATGTACAGGTCATTTTGCAACCACCCACTCAACGGGTTTACACGTTCACTCAAAGAGACACATGACCACATACAAAATCGCAAATGCACACACAACTCCAGTAATACGCATAAGATAGGAGTAGTAACATCCTATGCAAAGAGCCAAGATCATACAATTACACATGTTCAGAAGCACACACAAATGCAATTAAGGCACAGACACACACACACACACACACACACACACACACACGCAGAGTCAAAGAAACAATTACACCATCAGCTATAAGCTGCGATGTTAAGGAACTCATCCTTACACTGCTATAATTGGTTACCTGTGCAACTGGAAAAAGCAAGTCCTCAAGGCCACCAATAAGTATCTTAATCAAACAAACAAAGCAAGATACATTTTCCTGTAAGCATGCCTCTCTGAGTGGACTGATGGTATCTTTTGTAATGTGAGATAGCTGTGGAGTGGGTGTATTCTAGCCTGCCACTCCTAACCCTCTATACACACACACACACACACACACACACACACATATACATGTACATGTACCACAAGGGATGTGTGTGTGTGTGGGTCATGTGTGTGTGCATGCGTTTTGTTTTTCTGTACAGCGTGGAGTGTTTAATCAGAGGATCAGAGTGAAGGCCAAGTGTATTATGGAGAGATTAATGCAGTGAGCACTACTGTGTGGAGCTGCAGAGGGGCGAGACACTGTAGAAATCCAGTTATAGAACGCTAATGGTTCCTGATCAGTCCCAAAGAGGCTGATCAGGATGGGGAACACACTTGCAAATGCAAACAGGACACCTGGGGGATACTTTTCAAACTGGAATTAATGAGTTCATCACCCAAATTTTCTAAATATTTGTGTATAATTTCGGGTGCTCCAAACCAATTAAGTCACACATTCCAACTTCTTCAAAAAACACCAATACAAAGATCATACTGATCGAAATGAACCAAGGTTCATGTAATAAATAGCCAAGGCAATCTACAATATTTTTCTCATTTAGTACCCTAGAGAAGCATCTTTCTGAGGTGATGATACTCTCATAAATCCCAGTCATCTGTACAAACACCTGCCTAATGTAAAATCAACACTGTACAGTTCAAGTCACTAGATTACTGTACTAACAACATATCCCTACATTTTTATTGAGTGGATGGGTGTTGACGAAGTTCCGATCTGGACTATTACTAATACACATCTACAAATCATATCATAGAAACTTCTTTACATATTCTCAGAAGTTCTTAGACACTGGCAGCTGTTATACTCCATACGTACTCTACATCTTATCATGTCATGTCGACAGTCTCCATTATACGGCCCGGCAACTGCCACTGTGTTTTTCTTTTTCATTTGCCTTCACAATGCAATTGGGTTCCCTGTATCTCTATTTAAATATATTGTAACATTAGACCAGAGATATCTCCCTTCTACTGTTTGCCTTACTTTTAATCTTTGTTTCAGTTAGTGATTTGTATCTACTGCTTCTTTAAAGGTGTGATAACCACGTGCACTTAGTTCAATCTAACAAGCCAGGCCTGAGTTAACATGATAATATCAGTCCTAAACAGGTGGCCTGAAACAGTAATAGCTAGCTAATGTAAGCCAGGCTAGTTCAGGGCAGACACCCTTACCTAATCCCAATTTATTTAAATACATCATTCCCTATTTATACCTGTCCACAGTCGGGGGAATTACAGAATGAATGAAAAACTAGCGTTAGCAATCAAATGGCCAAAACTGAATGGAAAAAATGATTTGCTGTTGTTTGTGAAGCCTATCTTGAGATGTGACAGTATTCCCATGGGTCCTCCTTTAAAGGTTGGAGAACATGATGTTCCTCTCTTGGGTCCTTTGGGAGAGAAGATATCACATGCCAGATGTATGAGGTGTTCAGCTGCATGATAATGTCATACTATTTCTGTTCCCAAAGGAAATTCATGTTTCTAAAGTGTGTCAGAAATAATCATCGTGGTCATTGTCATCATCACCATCATCATCATCAGCACTGTCATTGTCATCATCATCACTCTCTTCAAACGAGTTCCATTTTAAAAGTTGTAACAGGCTATGATCACTTAGGATTTTAGTTGATTTTTAATGGGTAGAGTACAAAAGATTTGGCAGTTAATTCAGTCAGGAAACAATCCACACAGGGAGAAATAAAAAGAAAAACTGGACAAAGACAAAATAGGTAGAGAAATCAAACAATCCTAAACCAATAAAAGCAAATAACAGTGAAATTGCTGTGGCTTGAAGCTGCCGATCAGTACACACACACCAGAGGGGACAATTAGTGTTGAAGAATTAAATGAAGTACGGCGTCAGTAAATGTGTAGGTTAACTTACACAAATGACTAATTTTTTAAGGTTTATAGTAATTTCACCTATTTGTTCCTCTTTCTATCTGTGCCCCAGTTCTAGAGGAATTTAGTGGAGAGTGTGGGGAGAGCACAGCATGGATAGAGAACAGAGTGGTGATGGGAAATCTCCCTCTGGTGATGCAGGAGGGAGAGAACAAGGTGACAGACTCAAGCCTTCACCTGAAGGCCCAGTTTTGGGGAATTCCACTCTGATCTGAATCTGAGAGGCCTTCCCTTTTTTTTTTTTTTTTTTTTGTCTTCAAAACACAGTTGGGTCATGGACCCCTTCACTGATAAAGGCTCCCTGCCTCCCACGAGCCCAGGCCAGCTTGGCCCAGGTCAGGCCCATCACCTGAGACTGGGCCATAGACTGGGAATAGAGACCATAGATTCCCCTGGTCCCTGCTCAGCATAGGGCCCTGTGCAGAGAGCCTGTTAAGTGCCCCGTCAACATGTTAATCAAATTACTAAGCAGCCAAAAATTGACGCTTTTCATTAATTATGCAGGATAATTCTAATTGCAAATTCAAATGCATTCGCTCCTAACAGAAGGTGTTCAGTAATATTTCAGGGAATTTGCATATTAAATGGGGGTCGTTGTGCATTATGTATGCTAATGTATGCGCATTGTCTTTATTTTTAACTCGTGGGCCATATGCGCTCCTGCCGCCTGAGCAGGTGAAAAAAGTCCGGAGTGTTTAATTTCGGTGAACAAACGCAACGAGGCGGCTTGTCAAATGTGATACGGTCCCTGTCAATCTCTGTTCTCTGGCCTTGTGCTTGATTACCACCTGCAATGTCGTCGCCTACAAACAACCCCGGGGCAGCCAGTGAGGGCGCAAGGAGCCTGCGTCGCTGTTTTTTCCCTCCTCTCTCTGCGCGGTTCACGCTGGGATCAGGTTTGTGCTGCTTGCCACCCACGGAGGGAACCTTAACAAATCCCACAGAGCTTTGCAGCGCCATGTCAGCTCAACCTGCTCGCTGACGCCAGGATAAAGCTACGGTTACCTTGAGGATGAGGCAGGCAGCTGTCGGTCAGGGGCAATAAAGACCGTTTCCCCTCCCGCGTCAGTCAACAAAAGGGCAAAGGAATCTGGGAAACTCAGGCTTCCCGTTCTCAAGATTTACTCTGGAAATCTCTCCGATGGTTATGACCCAGAATTCAAATGCCCGGGAGAATGGTGCTGAGAATAGCCAGGACAGGTCTGCCCAAATTAGCGCCCGTCTCCTGCTTCTTCAGTTGCGGGCCAGCCTCAATTCCTTACAGGGCACGTCGTGTCTCTGACAGACAGCCTGACTGACCTCTGCCAGCAGTCATCACGGTGCCTCAGGTTTCTCTACTCTGCCAGGTCACAGCGCAGACAGAAATGACTCCACTGCAGATCTAAGAAGGAGTCTGTGAGCATGTGCTTCTTTATGAATGCACTTCTTGGTCTCATGCTATGCCAGTATAAAGACAGGGAAAGGTTTATATCTGACAGTAGGTTTGCTGTCTTTCTAGTAGGCAGGAGAGAAGGGTACTGCTCTCCTCAGTCCACATCACTCATAGAACAACAGGAATCTTCATTTGATGCCATCCGTTTGAAAGCTTGAAGATGCTAGGAAGATTTGAAGCCGCTTTCAAAAAATGGACCTTTGGCCACTTCCCTGAGGGCTTTGACACAGAACCAGGTCTAAAATCTTGAGCATAAAGTCTCCAACCTGCACTCAACTGACACAAATTAGTTTTGATAAAAGGATGTAGCTGAGTGATGTTTACAATAAGTTTCTATAGAATGATCTTCCCATTGATATCCCCCTCACATGCCATCACTGACAGGCAGTGCTTTACAAATTAATGTCATCTGTTTGTTGATCTCCAATGTACTCTGCCATGTATGGCGTTTAAACTGTGATGGCCTTCCCTTAGGCAAAGATCTGAGGCACTCACACTGGATCAAGCTCAGGGGGACTGTGGGCTTCCTTCTGACAATGTCCACAGAGTCACGACTGCCAGAGTAGAGCTCTTCACCAAAACACCAGGCAATGCAGATGCCTACATGGATCAAAAGTACTTATGGACGTCCCAAGGGATAAGGATGACTGCACAGCAAACTAGCCGTGTGAGTGCAATTTAACTGGTGTAGACGATGCCTGTCATTAGATCTGTTTAGTCGTCAATGAGGTTGCTTTAGTACAAACAGTTGTGTACTGCTGCACTGGAGAGCTTCAGCATTTCTATCTGATCTCATTTCTCCCCTTAAAAAACAGAAAAGATAAAGCTTACTGGGTTAAAAGGGATATCTGGAGTGAGCACCGCTGCTCAATTTATAACATTATGCTGTTTGAAGTTTCCTTTCGATTTCCACTCTGTTGGAGTTTAAAGGTAAAAATGAGAATGGCAGTATCTGAACAGAGGACATTATTCACATGACTTCATACACAAAGCCAAATTCCCTTTCAACTTTGACTGGTTAAAATGAACAATAGACAGGGAACCAAATGTCTGACAAATTGTTCCTAACAGCCAGTTCTGTTTTGATAGCTGGGAGCAGCATATCCTTTGAGTACTGAAAGTACATGAAATATTGTCTGTCTATTCAATAAAACCACAAAGCTCTTCTTTAAGGGTTGAAATAAAGCATGTTATGATTCTCCATGTTTACACAACATTTTTCCTTCATTTTAGCACAATACTTTTGTGATATTTAATTAATGAAAACACTTTAAAAATGTGTTACTTGATTGAGGACAGACTTCAGTTTGGTTAGATTATATTCAGGCCCAACATTCTTTCCCCTGTATAGTCTAATTCTTCAGTTCCACCTTTGTAATTCATTCCATATCAGAATATTTTATCCAAAAGCTTGACAAAAAATGTTCACAATGCAAAACCACAGAGAGTATTAGACAAATAGTATTAAAAGTAGTTAATGAAAGCCAGGAGGACTAGGTTCATGTTTAGCTAAAAGTGATATCACAGCTGCTTCCAGGTGATCTCGCTCTCACTCTGAGACCTGTGATCACAGTCTCATCTCTGCCTCACAGTTACACAGCTTTCATCAACTGAGGTTAACCCTGTCCCCAGTCCTTAAGCTTTCTCTGGTGACTCTGACAATCACTGAGTTTCATACTGCAAAGGGAGACCATTGAGGCCTAGACCCGACCAAACCACAATGTGCTTTGTTATGAACTGTAACGTAAACAATTAAGGTTTACCGGTTTCATTTTTTTTTCCACATTTTTTATCAATAGCAGCTATGGGCAAACTCATAATGTTGTGTAAGATAAAAAAACCTTGATAAAAAGCTTGGTAACAATTTGTTGTACACTATAACCTTGCGACATCATCCCATCAAGTGTACTCTGCATTATGATTTCAGTGTTATTCATTTCTGACATCTAGATAAAAAGACAGGCTGAAAAATGGCTGAACCTATGCAGGCATCATGACAAAACCATATTATTTTTTCCCTGGTACACATCAGAATGAAGTAATCGTGACTGCCGTGCCAATGGCTCAACGGGCACCTCTCACACCTCAATCCAAGGGTGACAGTGGAGCTAATTTGGCAGCAGGGAGCCAGCGTGCCTGACTGCGCCTCGCTTATGCCCAGCAGTGCTCGGGCAATTGTGCAACCTGGCATCATTATCCGGTGGGCCCGATGCCCAGAGAGGACTGGAACCACTGTCCCAGGCCAGGAGGACGATCCAGGGACACACCCCTCCGGGAGAAACTGGTGGAGTGCTGGGGATCGGGGGGGGCCCTCGACGACGTCAAGCTCGCGCTAATCTGAGAAGGTACCTTGGTTGGACAAACCAAGCAATTACAAATCAGCCTTTGACTGGGTGCATGCCTGCTACATACAACTAAACATTTCCCCAGGGTTCATTTTCTAAGCGTTGACATCTCTCCCTAAATTTTGCCATTCCCTGGCTAATAATTCATTTTAAGCCATTTCAAATAAATTGTATTCCTGAGGTAAACTGTGAACTTTTTTTTTCAGATAAAGCCCTCCTTTAACCCCCTGCTTGTCTGTTTTTAACATCATCGCAGTTTGTTATGCCTAAGCACCGTTCTGTTGGGCCTTTCACATTCTGCTAGCAGTGAACACAAAAGGCACGCACCGCACGGAAACGCTCCGAACCATTAACTCTGCACTATTTACACAATAGCACTTTCCTCCCAGGCAAGCTCTCCGTTCTGTTCGCGGCATGACCCTGTGATTTAAATGGCTGTTTCAAGGCAGTTAACGATCGCTATTTTCCCATGTAAGATAAGCGCTGGATTAGCGTTATGATGTGATGTATTATTGCCGTCAATAAAACGCATTGGTCTAATTTGTGTGCAGAAAAGGGGTCTCATGGTTGCGACATCCGGCTGTACGGTTTTCTGCTGTTGCCGCTTGCTATTTTGAAATCCATAATCGGGGACGCAGGATTCCAACGCACTGAAATAACAGCGAGGCTAAAGAGTGTGCCAGATATTCCTGCTGGTTGCCAGAACCCAAGATGAGATCTCCAATGAAATGGCAAAAGGGTTGAGAACGTTCACATATATTAACATCCTTGCACAATCCATTTTTGACAAGGAATGCTTGTAGCCAGATTTTGAGTGAAAGGTATGTTCTACTGACCCATAGCACACTTCCAAGACATGAACTTGAACACACATTAAGCTTAATACAAAATGCCAGCTATATTAAAGAATGGAGAAATATCATTGCTCAATTCTGCCTCTTGGCATGAATTTAGTGTCTGTGATGACCCACCACCAACTGGTTTCTGTCATTGTAGGGTCAGGATTAAATTTTTGGGGGAAGGGGGTACACCATATACATGAGGCACATAAGATCCTTATTATGTTGCTGCTTTGGAGTAGTTATCTGGAGCCATTTTTAACAACACATCAAGGGTTACTGTGTAATGGTTATGCACATAAGGACTGAATACTCATAAGATCTAAGATTATTAGACTATCCATCTGAAATAAAGTGGCTTGTCTATTCTCATCAGAGAATATCAAAAGAAAATGAGTTCCTAGACTGTTTGGCACTCCTAAAATCCGTCCTCCCTGGACCAGCTGGATCTTACTGCCATCAGGGGTGTCATTGCTGTACCCCCATAAACCTCCACACCCACACCCACGCCCTCCCCATCGCCCTCCAACCTGTTCCTTGGCCCGCCCACTCTGAGGTGGAAACGCGCGGGTGTTTACGGTAAGCAAGGGGCCGCCGTGATGGAGGCAGCGGTGGGATGCGGGGCAACAGCTGGCACGGCTGAGCGCGAGGGTGCCAGGGCCGGGCGTCCCAGACGGGAGGGAAAATTATTCACCCGTGCAGCCGCTCTACCCCCCTGTGCTCCACCCGCGGCGCTCCTCTGCACCTCGTAACCCCCGGCCCCTCATTATTCCTCCACCCCCACCCCACCCCACCCCCAGATCCAGCACAACAGGGGCGCTCACCCTTCAGGCTAGCAAGCTAATTAACCAAACAAATCAGTCACCCGTGCTAACTAACCTAACTGTCTGCCTAACCGCGTCAAACGTTTAAACGAATAAATGAGTTAAGGCTTCAGTTCAGTCTGACCAAAAATGTACTTAGTCCTCAGCTATCAAACTCATACATTATTACATTTTTACATTATAATTATTATTACATTATAAACATTATAATACTATTATAATAATACTATAATATAACTTATACAGCATTATGATACTGTACAATTCTTTGCTGCGTAATGAAACATATACTCATTTTTCATTATGAACTTACAATGAGCTCATAATGGCGCATGAGAAATAAAGTATAACTTCCCTGAGTTCATTATAAAAGTTAAGGACAAAACTGAACCACAGCAGGTATAGCACAGATTGAACAGAGACCTAGCCCTGTGCCAGAACATGCTTCCCCTTCAGCAAAGACTTTTCTCTCTTTAAGGATATCATTTTCTACCTACCAAGCCTAATGGGTCTCTCCATAAAAATGTGTCAAAAAGAAGTTTGCCAAAAGCTAGGTAAATGTTTCTTTTAATTGACGTTCATTAACGTGTTCAGTTTCCCCTTGAAGCACTGATACCACCGTGTGCTTCATTTAGAGTTTGTTAAAAAAGGCAACATTTTAATGGAAGTGGTCAATTCAAAGTTCAAATAAAAACAGTTGATAATGTCCTACATATTTCTCTATTAATACAGCAAAACATCATTCCAAATGAACAACTGCAATCTGTGTAAATCACTCTGGATGAGTGTCTGCAAAACAAAAAAAATAATATTTTAATCTGAATAAACTATGCAATTTTTTCAGAATTAAAAAAATCAAATATATATAGGGAATAAACAGCTTTCTTGGTAAAATAATGGATCATCTCTACAAGATATGTGAGTGTGCATGTAGATAATATTTCAGAAATGTTTATGAAAATGTACAGGATTACAAAAATAAGTATCAAATTTAAAATTAGTGATCTCCTCCTACTGCACTGTTGAAATATGATTTCCATTTCCAACCTTGATCACATAATTTTACAAAGTAAAGTTTAAATACTATACAATATTTTGTATAATATTAGTGTAATTAGTGGACAGACGTACCCTTGAAAAATGAGGCAGTGTTTTTTTGTGCTTGTGTTTGTACAAATGCAGTGGACAGCAGCCAAAAATGGCTTGAGAAAAATAAAAGTACTGTTTTTTATAAGCCAAGTTTATACAGCAGTAAAAAAGCAAAATGCCATGAGAAAAATAAGATGACTGTGTTGGTTAAAAGCTTTGAGAAGGATGTTCTACATGCCCCTTGTACATGTTTGCTGTTTAGAAGAGGCCCAAACAGAATGTAGTGCGAGACAGCGGGAGAGAATTTGAGATTGATGACATTAAAAAAAAACGCTGCCTATAAAAAGGCTCGGCCAAAGGGAAGAGCCAGCGAGTGAAAGCTTCAGGCGGGGGCAATGCCCAGCAGTGTCCTCTAACGACTCCACATAAAGCCTGAAATGAATGTGTAGTACCACACGAGGTATCTGGTCAGCTCTTGACATCAGCACAGGGACAGCTCCACAGTGAATATAGCTAACAATTTCTTTTAATTTTGTGGACAAGATGAAGCTCAGAGTTCAAGTGAGAAATTTCATCACTACAAATTACCAACAGACCCACATGTTTGCTAGAGCTGTATTTATCCATGGCAGTGCACATGCATGTCTTACAGTATATGGAGATAAACGTTTTCCCTGCTGATAGGAGAGAACACTCCCAGTTAGAGAGTCCTGAAAATTCTCATCCCATCAGCATCAGGGTCAGGGCAGGAACCGATAAATCACACCAACCACTTCAACCAGCGCCGCCAGCTAAAGGGTTAAAAGTGCAGTGTCTCACAGTCTGGGGCAGAAAAATATGTTTCCGTTTATGTTTTGTGGCGAACTGTGGTTCCGCGTAAAGGCCGTGGACACAACAGCGGAGTGTCAGTGAGGATCTGGGAGCTTTCCCCAGGGAAAGTTCAGCCACTTCCTCCCTCTTGAACTTCACAGAGGAAAAAGCAGTTTTTTGTGTCATCCTTCCCAAAGCGTGACTCAATATGTGTCATACGAGTAATAACTTTACTGCGTTTCAGAGGTGGGAATCAAACCCCAACGTGCCCCATCTGGGTCTGGCTATAGGCTCTGTAAATGTTTGTTCCCAAGCATGTCCAGCATCCATAAGATTAATGAAAAAATTAGCTTCCTTTAACAGCATTGCCTTTTTATCTATCCAATTTGGAGGTGCTGTAAGATATCTCATAAGCTGTACTGAGTAGACAGGCTCATGGTGAATAGCCCACTGCCAGAGTGGATCAGTTACCTTAACCCCAATGATGGCCCCAACCCTTTTGTTCAACTATCTAGGATCAGCACTACAGTTACTGCTAATCTCAACTGACAAGCTCTGAAGAAAACGGCAAACCCTAGTGTCCGGGAATACTTAAAAAAGGAAAAAAAAAAAAGACAGCTGTAATTACGGTCAGGTTCGTGAATAGCCGGGTCAAGGTTTGGATGGAATCCCAGACCCCGGTCCCCTGACCGGCATCCGCGTTTCCAGAAGGAGTCCCCGGCCCGGCCCATCCCGCGCTTGGCCCTCACGGGGGACGACGTGTTTATGCGCCAGGGTGCATCGGGTTCCCACAGCATCCCTTCTGCTCCGGTTCAGGGTCCCCTCCTCCAAAGGGGACGTGACAGAGGCATTTCTCCGCAGTGAATATTTCACAGGGACAACAAAGGAAGTGGCCTTGAGACTAAGTAATGCGTGGGCAAAGCAAGCAAGCAAGCAAAGGCCTGGCTCTCAGTTTTGTTCAGTATCTTAGACAATATCCCAGTCGTGTGGAGTAAGCTCTAACAATGAGAATGGACATTGGCAGTAGTTTGGTTTGCTACTATTAGTGCCTTTGGTAACCATTCTTTACTGTCATCAGTAGTACACATATGTACTTACAGCATGCTGTTTTCAACTCCACCTCAACATGGGAACTTTAGGATGGTTTAAGAGTGTTTCCCTTCACTAAACAAGAAATGCATGAAGCAGAGCAATTTTAAAGCTAATATAAGAATACCGAAACATTCTAGAGCATGTCTTTTACACAAAGAGCAACTGTTCTTGAGGTTTAAATTTCGCTTTCTGCCAGGCAGCCAGATATCTAACAGAATTCCTTCTTCAAGCTCAGAATGATCCAAAACTCAAGACTCACACAAAAGCGCCTTTTTCATTTGACAGTTACAAAGAGCAGTTTTGCCAAAGCATTTGCCAGTCCGCTACAGCGCGAGTACTCCTCACTCAAGCGGACTCATAACACATTACACAACGCACACATGCACGCATGCACACTTCTCTGGCACCCATTAATTAGAGACTCCCTGATGCGCATTGGAAAATCGAGTCTGAGCTCTCATTCACAATCTCAGACCCACACATCAGCGAGTCAATGCGTGCGCATAATCCCGGGTCTCTCATCCCCCCCCAAAGCAGGTGGCCACTGGACAGCCTAACTTGCTTGGTATTCCGATACCCGCCTCAGAAGCGCGGAAACACACAGCCTTGATTTTTTGGCATGTTTTCCCAACACGGATCTAGGGCAGATCCGCTAATTAAAGTGGATCTTTGATTTGTGTGGCGGGGTGTTTTGACAGGTGAGATTAGCGCCGCGCTATTAGGAGAGAGACTGTGTCGACGCGGCTAAGCCCCTGTAAGCCAAGGCCAAAGCAGGGAGAGTGCTGCCCTGCATGCAACGGAATCAAAGCCACTGTCAGCGCCGTAAAGCCACCCGCTGATTGGCTGTTGAACGAGCGCTTGCTTCGGGAATAACAAAGACGACTGGCACCAGGGATGAGAAGGTGAAGTTACACGCACAATCCATTTGCTGCATGAAGACTAGCAGGGTTCCCCTGTAATGATGTTATTGCTGCCTTCCAATGAAGAACCACTTTAAGAGGGGTTAGGGTTTTGGAGAAAATCCTTGGGAGAAAACCCATGATATAAACCCCACCCAATACTGTGCTCAGTTGCAAACTAGAAGGTAATTATAAGTATTGAAATTATAATGCCAAATAAGTGGCCAGTTAACATGGTAGATAATTCACAGGTAATTACATATATAATTAAACAGTAAATAATGTGTAACTACTGTGTAACTGCCATATAAGCAAATCTTGTTATGCAGTTACTAATGCGGACCACAACTTTTTTGCTTTATGTGATGTGATGTACACACTTATTAAAGCCCTATCTGTAAACCAACCCCAACTCTACCTATGAACCTTCCCCAAAACATAGGCTCACTGAAACCAAACCCACCCACATTAAGCTGTCTGTTTTTTTATTGCAATTATTCATATTTTGAAGGTATGCGTGTGTGTGTGTGTATGTATGAGTGCGTGTGTGTGTGTGTGTGTGCGTGCGTGCGTACGAGGCGGATTAGCATTATCTAGAACTCTTCCGCATCCTGAGTATCATCCGCCGTGCTTACGTTAAGGTACGGGACGGGGGTGATTTGCATAAGTAATTAGCTAATGTGCTGTTCAATTTCTCTCCCATCTGGCTCCAGGAGCCAGACCTCATTTCTCAAATTGACAGCCTGGTCCCTATCGCTACCCACATTGCAACAAGGCGCCCACCAAATTAATTTGTCAACCTTTCTGCGTAATGGGATGTTCACCTTGAAAAGTCAATTTACCTGAGCCCCCTGTCTGAAGAAAAAACAAGACTTTTCAAGATGAAGTTAAAAAAACAAGTGCGGAAAAAAAAAATTATGTATGTTCTTCTCATGAGGTAAACTCTTGTGACTGGTTAGGATCGAAGGATGAAAAGAAAAGCTGTAAAAATGTTCATTAGAAGAAAAGAGTGCTTGTTCTTATGTATATTAAATTGTATCAGATCAGGAATGAGTTGTACACAGCTGCATAAAATGATGTCATTATCATTATTACTGTTGCTTTTATTATTAGTAGTATATACTGTATTTGTACAGCACTGTTCAGTACACACCCAGCAAGGTAGTGCAAACAAGCAAGTAAACTTGAAACGAGCACTATGGGACTGAAAAGATTCAAACGGATTAAAAAAAAAAAACTTGCTTCAAAGCAAAACAAAATGAAAGCAAGAGTAGCAATATAAGAGTTGTAATATAAAAAGATTTGCTAAAATTGTAAATGTAAAAAGATCACAAGACTAAAAGCTCATTTAAAAAGGAGTGTGTTCAATTAGGATTTAAAGGTGTTTACTGAGTCCCAGTGCCTCAGGTAAGCAGTTCCATGAGCAAGGGGCAGCAGCTGAGAAGATAGAATCAGTAAAGATGCAGAGTTCAGTTACAACAGGTCTGAATCACCTTGCATCAGCACTTTAGGATAGAATACCAGCCTTGAATACCAGCCTTCCTGCAGTCCAGACTTATTTACACACTGTATCTTTATTTCAAAATATGTCCTGTTTTCATCTGATTCTACGCTGGACTTACAACCAGCCTGAGAACGTATCCATGTCCCCATTCTCTCCCTTTATCTGACCAAGACTGCACTTCATGCAATGAAGCAACCAACAACTCCCCTAAGCAGTGCATGCTGGGTAATCAGGAACCTTGCTCAGACTTAGTAAGTGGGCACAGCAACTAATATAAAGTTTTTAAACTTAATAAGACAATTTCAGCACACGTGTAGACAGAGGTATGCTGAAGGAAGAAGATGACGGGGGCTAAGGGGGACCCAGAGAAAGCAGAGAATTCTTTGTGTAAACATGCACCACACTTGTCTGGAATTTGTACTTCTAAACTGGAATTAATATTTGTGAGTTCCGAACCCTGCTATCACATTTCAGCCACTTCCACTTTGAAACTCTGTATTTCCAATCAGCACTACATGCCTGTGAGCATCCACTCCACTATGCTTGTGGAATTTTGGCATTAACTTCAAACCATGCAACTGCTCCAGAGCTAGAGTTACAAGGAAAACACACTGAACAGTGGATAATCATACCGTTTAAGCCAGACAGCGCACTGTGTGAAGATGTGCCATAACTATGCCATGTTGAAATATTATTCTAGCATGAATGCAAGCATGCCAAAGCAAATCCGACAACGGTGACATGAGAGACTCCGATGAAACTCAGGCTTAAATGTGTATGGGATACAAAAGCATATACTGCTTAGACATCTTCATTCTCAAATTTACACCAGAGTAAAAGTTTTTTTTTTTCTTGAGGTTCCGCAATCCCTCCTTCCCTCTTCTCCACCCCGCCCCCGCGCTCCCCGATGGTTCCGGCTGTGGCGGGCGGAGGCAAGTGCGGGCGTGAGCGGTGCCAGGGCGGCCTGCTCGGGGACCACTCAGGGAAATGGGCCAAAAAGCGAATTTAATGAAACCCCCCAAAATTAATTTTCAATCTCATCTTTAGCTGGAGGCAGCGCGGACACCAGGGAGCCGCAGCCTGTCAGCGGAGGGGTGGATGAAGATGGAGGCCGGGGGAGCGCGTCAGCGGCACATCATAAAACAACTCCCCCAGTACCCACCCCCGTTCTTTCATCAGTCATTCATTTCCCTGCTTTCAGGGCCGTCTGCGCCCTTATTAAAAAATCCTCGGCTTGGTGCGCCTGCTCCTTCCTTACTGCTCTTAAAATGGCTATTCATTCTGCCAGCTGCCACCACAGGAAAACGCTCCCTCAAAAGTGCAGGCCAGACAGGCCGCCCCGGGGGGTCCGCACGAGTCCCGCAATGCAGTCTGGCCCCTCGCCAGGACGCAAGCACCAAACTGCACCTCTGTAAACACGTCAGGAGACTGAACTCCGACCACGTCATACAGACAAGCTAAATAACAGGTTGCGGAGGTGGCGGTTTTGATTGTCATTTGCATTTTTCAGGTAGCAGCGGTAGTTTGTTGTGGTACATTACCTTACTTTACATTACATTACACATGTGCTGGAAGTTGCTCTGGATAGGAGCATCTGCTAAATGAATGTAATGCAATGAATGTAATGTAAATGAATGCAATGCGGAATACAAAATATATTTAACAAATATTATAAATATATAATTCATATGATCAGTACCATTATATAATTTCATAAAATAAACAAAATTATTATTAAATTATTAGAAGAAATAGCAATAACAGTACTAGTTGTAGTCATTACAGTAATGGTGGAGACAGTAGTAGTCCTTGCAGTACTGGCAGCAGTAGCACTCAGTAGTATTTGCTTGTTTGCCACGGTGTCTGTACAGAGCTGAACTGAGAGGTCCCTGCAGGAGCTACCCACGGCTTTGCCACGCCACGCTCTCCTCCCCGCCCGGCGCCGCGCCTGTCCCTTTCGGTTCCAGCGGCGCTGGCAGTGCCATCTGCCGACAGCAGACGCGGGGCAGCAAAGCACAGCGACCCGAAGGTTGGAGCGCCCCCCGCAAGGGGCTGGGCCAGATGGCGCTACCCGTCGAGAGGGGTGCGCCGCCGTTAAAAAGCGCCGAGCCGCGCCGGGCCCCTCCGCTCCTGGCCCGTTCCGCCGCGGGGGCCGGACCTCACCTCACGCTCCGCCTCCAGCGCCGAACCGTTCCCCGCGGCTGACTATCAGTGGTGAAAACAGCCTAACATATCCGAAACCTTGCACTTATTCACAGAACAAATAAAGCTCTTAAAAGGCCAGCATGTCACTCCTAAAAAGCCAAGGGGATCATGCCACGGGCATTCAAGAAGAGATATTGTTATTAAAAAATTAAATTTTCACAAGAACATTTGTGGAAGAGAATGATTGAAACATTTCTTATCAAATTTATCTATTTATCTATTGTATTTATCTATCACATAAATGTACAGGAGAATGCTATTTAAAAAAATAAATAAATAAATAAAAAACCAAGAGAGGACAGTATGACCAGTTGCATAATGTAATATTTTTGTGTGTGTGTGTGACAGAGAGTGTGTATATTTATGTGAAACAACACAGTGAATAAAAATATTGTAAACACTGATGTCCCTTTCCATCTAGTGCAGCAGGATGAGGCCACTTTAGGAGCAGTCTTCCTAAGTGGTCTATGGCCACACATTTTAACATTAGGGCAATGAAGTAATGTTAATGACATTATGCCTGCAACATCCACACGAACACACATACCCAAGGGTGTCATACCAGCATATCACAAACAACATGACGTCTCCCTGTCTGTTGGAACAGTCCTGGCAGAGCACCCATGTGGTATAAATAAAGTTTTGGATGGAGGCTTGGCCTGAGTGCTCATATGAGCAGCATATAGAGTGCTGTGGTACAGTGAATGAAAGATTTTGATGTATTGACACAGTATTAATATAGTATCGACACAGTATTGATGTATTAATGGGATGCTGGTGTACTGCCATGGTAAGGGAACCAGACAAGGTACTTAACTCCGATAGCTTCAGTAGGGTATCAAGCTGTATTTCAAATGTAAGCAATACAAGTCTTCTGGTAATATAAAGAACTGCATTAGTGGGAATCTGCATTGTTAAGGTATCACGCAGCAGAGCCAATGCAGTCTGAGCAGTTCTGCTCCAGTCTCATGGGCACCGCCCTGTAACATGTCTGCACCTCAAAGAGGCCTTCAGAGAACACCAATCAGCAACGAGACAGCGAGGACCCTTCAAAGCGGTTGAGCAGTCAGTCTGACCCAATCAAAACACGTCTGTTGAGAGCACATGGTGGCCTTACCCATGCATGAGGTTCACGAAGCCCAAATCGCCTATCATTAGAGTACTTCCCAATTCTCTAAGCCTCCACCTCCACACTTCCCCATAGGGTGAGTAGTCCTTAGCCATACCAAGGATGCCCCGGCGAGCATCAGATGCTTACCTCAGGTCTTCTCAACATTAAGAGCCTGAGTCCTCCTCAGCTCTTCATAAACCAGTCTCACATTACTGCTAACTGCATTAGTATGTAGTAAGGAAGAAAATACAAAAGGTGGAAAACCATAGGAAAATAAATGTTACTGCTTTAGTCAAAATGTTTGTCTGCTGCTTACAAAAGGACCTTAATGGGCACTGCTCCTTTAAGGGAGGCCCGGCATCTTCACGTGAGAGGTTCTGAGCCATTTTATTTATTTATTTATTTATTTTTGACTGCTTGGTTTATAGCAAGATTGATTTTCTGTCAACGCACAGTCCCCTGGGGGAGGGGGGGAAGGGGGTTGGTAAGTAAAGGGAGTGTGGAGGGGAGGTAGGGGTGTTTGTGTGCAGAGGGTGCATGTGCACCACTGTGTTTGGGTGTGTGTGTGTGTGTGTGTGTGTGTGTGTGTGTGTGTGTGTATTTTAGTGACAACATTGCTAAATGTCCCTGCTGGCCATTCCTTACCCTCTACTCTTGCACCCACAGCTGCTGTGTTTTGAATGTGATCTGGGGAAAAGAGTGATTTTAGAAGAAAACACTGAGGGAAAATCCATTGGAAAAAAGAAAGTAAGAAGTTCAATGATAGGAGTTAAAAGCAAGCAACAATGCCTTACCTACTTTTAAAAAGTAAAACATATTATTATCAAAACATTTTTAGTCTTATATTATATTGACAGTGTGTGTACTGAATAATAGTTCTAGCCAAACTGAAAGAGGAATGAATGAAATGTTGTTATGAAATCCATTTAGGCTCACTCAACATCACTGCTGAATATTGTATAAACAAATGAGCTTTCCCATTTAAAGTCAGAATTTCTTAAATCTAGAACATTGACATTATTTAGAATAATTTAGAACATATAATCACATTGAGAATGCATTGAGAATGCATTCACTCACTCAAACGTGTGGATTAAGTAAACATGTCAGGCCATGAGCACACCAATTGCATACAATATCCACTAAGTTCCACAATTCGATTTGGACAGGTGTGCACTGAGTGCTTGAACAGAGGGTGGAGCTGCAATGCCAACAGTCAGCCGTGCTTACGTCAGCATTTATGCATACGGGACTTCTATCTGAAGAGTTAAAAAAGCCTTCCTCCATCAGCAGTTATGTATTTTTCTCCGTTGGAGGGGTCGCATTTGAATCCAGAAAAGACGGAGAGAAAAAAAAATATCCAATTCATTCGTATCCCGTCAATAACACTGTAATATTTATGAAGGCTGGAAGCAGGCCTGCCCTAAAACCCAAACTCCAGCTATCCTGAATTATAAATTGCTATTGATTTGTGTGTGCCTGTGTGTGTGCGTGTGTGTGAGCGTGTGTGTGTGTGTGTGTGTGTGTACAGTGTGGAGATAACAATCTCAGCAGACACAGACAGGGAGACTATTTTTCGATGGGTTACTGAAATACCAGCCCTTGTCTTGCTTTTCTCCTCTCTTTCCCTGTACTGTACTTTGAAGACGAGACAGACGACATGAACTCCAGAGCAGGAGATTTAATGAGGTCGGGGTTGCTGTTTGTTGTACGGGCACATTCATGTTTTCCTGTCTGCTTTTACTTGTTGTAACCCTTCATAACCCCCACCCCCAACCACACACACACACACACACACACACACACACACACACACACACACACACACCACCTGCCACCACCCCATTGAATAATGTATTGTGGTTGCAGTCAGTGTCCACACAGGTCACAGACAGATCCTCAACTAATATCGCCTCGACATTGTCTCAAATTGTAGCAATGGGTTAAAATAGCAAGAGCATTCTGTATTACCATGGTACATTCCACAAGGTTCCCTAATAAACAATTACTTTATAATGGGCATGATTAACACATTATGTGTGCATACCAGCATCACAAAAGGGGGCAGCTGTTAGAAATGTGTATTATGCTATGACAGCTGTGCAACTGATTTCAGATAAAAGCAACTGTCAACTAAATAAGCAGTAACCACTCTTTATTCAGTCAGATCCCCTGTGATCACATGACACAACAGTACAGCACTGGATAGAGAGGACAGGGACAGGGAATAGGTGTGAATGACACTCCCCAGACAAAGCTTTGCAGGTTTACAGAGCAACAAATAATCCAAGAACAGATCTTAAAAAGGGCACACACACATATATGGATGGAAATCCATCCTCTGAAGACGAACTAATTTTTCAAGAGAGTTTTTAGGGCAGCAAACAGAAACAAATCAAAAGAAGAGCACGCCTGCCAAATTCACCTCAAACACCCTGACCTTCAACTTTCCCGAGGATCATCAAGAGGGAAAAACAAGTTCTTCTGCGGAACCGCACGAGTTATCGCGGGCAAAATCTCTACCCCTCACCTTGCGCGTCTGTCAAGCGGGATCAGGCGCGGCGATGGGCGTCCTTAATTAGGCCCGCCGCACTCGCGAGTGATTAAGGCTGGGGGAAATTATCTCCCAGACTTTAATTCATGCAGCACTTGAGTGATTGAGTGGAGTGAGAGAGGAGGGAGCTGGAATCAGAGATAGGGAATGCCAGGCTGCAGAACGCCGTGGGTACAGTCTCCAAAGAAACGGGCATGAGGGTGGTGTGTGTGTGTGTGTGTGTGTGTGTGTGTGTGTGTGCATGCACACACGTATGTGTCTGTGGGTGCATCCTTGCATGCACGTGTGTGTGTGTGTGTGTGTGTGTGTGTGTGTGTGTGTGTGTGTGTGTGTGTCTGTGTGTGTGTGTGTGTGTGTGTATGTGTGTGGTGGGGTGTTCCTAAGGTCACAGGAGGAAAGAGAAGGCAGAATCACCGGAGTCAGTTCATCTCTTGCTCAGCTACACCTCCCCTCTCTGTGTGAGTTAGCAGCAGCAGCAGCTTACATCCTTTCCCTTATTTGCTCTTTGAATATGATGGAGGATGGCAGTATCTCAGCAGCAGGATCCCTGAAAAGGATCGATCGCACTCCACGCACAGAGGATGCCGGAGCAACATCGCCCTGAGATACGGGCGCCTGTGGAACACACTTACATTAGCCGTGTTTCCTGAGGACAGTCTCTGAGAGTGTTCTGTGGGGTTTTGAAAGTCTCCAAGAGAGCAACATGCTGGGGAGGGACAGAAAGAGCTATATGTTGCCTAATCAGTGCTTAGTTAAATGGGATCAGCTGTAGTTGACACCAGGACCTTTTTTCAGCTAGTTACCACCAATCAAAAAGTAAGTGACAACAGTATCATCCACTTAGCATACATTACTTCTGTTCAGCCCCAAGGGCGAACTCAAGGCCCTGGCTTCTGCACAATGACTTAGTATAGAATATGTAGAAAATAGTATAGAATATATTTAGTAGGCCACAAGCCTCTCACCTATACTAACTGCATATGAGCTGAGAATGAGAGAGGACTAAGACATGTTAAACACCACAATGTAACTGCCTGAAGAGGTCTTGTTCAGTCATCTTCCAGCATTATTTTATTTAATATCCATTGTTAGCTTATTTTTATAATGCAAATGCTCAAAGCCTGGTTTCCAGTTTACTCCCCCTCACCCTTTTGCGAGAATCTACAGCATTGTCACCTTGTGATGGTAAAAAAAAAGTTCCCTCTCTTATGGGATTTTCTTCTTACAGACTTTGACCTGAGGAACTCACTGAGGAATTATGGGAAAATTATTCAACATGAGGAGCCAAAGCTCATCACCGCTGCCTCAGTATAATTTTAAACACACATGAAAGGTAACATAATAGCAGTACCATGTATGGCATGGGGTGTTATAATGTGTTACAGGAAAGATTAAAATACTTTCCTTTCCTGCCTTGTCAAATAGCATGCTAAGCATGTGTCTCTGAAATAACAAATAAGAGGTGGTATGCAGATGTTATGTGGGTTTTATACATGCCTTATACATGCCTTACAAACCACATACACTTAACTTATTATTTTAATTACAATTTGATTATGTTTTGGTCATTAAATGTTCTGGTTTTTTTTTGCCTTGTTTTTATTCATGTATATTTTTAATGCTTCTGTGGATACATACTCTGAGTGGTCTGTGCTATATTTTTAGTAATAACTTCTGATTCTAAAATGCTTCTGCACAATGTTTTCATACCATTTCAGCAAGATTTAATTTCTGCTATACTTCAACATTTTCTGTTATTATACCTTTGGTTTGAAAGTTATAAAGGAAAGGACTGTGACTGTACTTAGAGTACATGAGGCAAGCTTTTCTTTGTTATCTCTGCTCAAAGACTGTATGTAATAACATAAATACAATTCAACTGCTAACAAAACATCACTTTAAACACAAAGTTACTTAGCGTATTTGTGTATACACACACTAAGCATTATAGACAATCTGATGTACTTACAGGCCCTGTAACTTCAACAACCTTCAGGACAAGACTGTTTCTATCAATGAGAGCTGAGGTGTACATACATCGCTGTCCCCGATGGTGATCACCGGATATGGGAGCAGTGAGGCTGTGGTTATGGAGAGTCCACTTTTGGTGGTGTGATGCTGTTGGATCGTCGGGTTTTAACCTGTAAGTGGATACAGCTCTAAACCAACAGAGGGTGAAACCACACAGTGATATCCACGATACCTCTCTCACTCTAGAGTGTGATGTTCTTGAAGGTCATTTCCTCATAATACACACACACACACACACACACACACACACACATATATATATATGTGTGTGCGTGTGCCCAACACCGCAAGAGGTGTAAATATTCAATATGCCATATTTCAAAATAGCAATTGTCAAGCCTTCCATTTTATATAATAGGAAACCTACAGAGCTTTACACACATGCTCACACACACATGCATGCTCACACACACACACACACACACACACACACACACACACACACACACACACAGCCTTCCTCAAGGGCTTCTCAACATGAAAAAACAAGAAAAAATTAACTCCTGGGCAAAGGGTTATTTACTGTGACTACTCAATGTTAAACTGGCATTTTGTGTACTGCAGTAACATGACGACACACATACATGTATGTAGAATGATGTGTGTACAGGCTTGAGAATGTGTGTACTTGCATTAGGATATGTCTGTTTTTGTGTGTATAAGTGAGGGAGAGAGACAGACAGTATATTGACACCACAGCCGACTGCACATAAGACCTATACTATTGGGAATTTCACTATATCATCCACAATCGATTGGTAGTCCAGGTAATCTGGGGCCTCCCCATCAAAGTGAGGCCTATGACATGACAAGGTCTCGGAATGCCAATGGAGAATATAACAGTGAAACACAGCAGCACTATGTAAATCGACTGCTGGAACTCAGAAATCACCCATGAAATAGCAGCAAAGCAAGACACTGCATTTTCTACCCAATAACTGCCACTATTTCCGGAATAGTGCACTGTGACTACTGAAATGACCAGCTGTCACGGGCAAAGTATTTATCAGACATTAAAGAACTTCAGTCAAAGAAATAATTTTGATGTTTATGATATGAATGAATGCAGGGCTTTCATGATTAATTGTGCACTCTGAACGGTGTCCTCTAAACTTACAGTCACCCTCCACCGAAAGGATGTTTGAGTGTCATCTCTAATCTTATTTTAAATGACAAGTGACACTCACAATGACACTCACAAGACTTTTTTTTTCTACATGACTCTTAGTATCCTTAATCGAGCAGAGAGCTGTGGATTTTTTTCCACAGGGGTTTTGCGTTTCGCCCTTCGCTGGGAAGCTCTGAGCAGTGCATCACGGACTGGAGAAGGCGGATCAGGTTCTAGGCTTACAGGATTTATGCTTTATCCAGAGTTCCTCTTTAACACAGTTTTCCCCTTCAGTGTTTACACAAAGAGCCGTGCCAGCGACCTGACTGACCTAAGACAGAGGCTGACAAAGGCAGACAGTAATCACATACTTACATATATCCACTGCCTCGTGGAGACAGATTCTGCCTGACCAAGATCATGAAGGGAAGTAAAGCAACAGTAAAAACAAGAATGAACTCTTTATAATACTTTATAAACCATCCCTGTGCAGTCTATCTGCTTGTGCTTGGTATAGGCAGCTTATCAAGTCAAATAAATATCACATTCTTGTCATTTAGCAGATGGTCTTATCCAGACTGACTTACATAGATTACAGTTTTATCCATTTATACAGCTGGATATTTACTGAGGCAATACTGGGGTAAGTACTTTAGCCAAGGGTACAGCAGCAGTGCCCTAGCAGGGAATTGAACCGGCAACTTTTCAGTTATGAGCCCTGCACCATGCCACTATGCTACACTGCAAGTGAGTTAAATATGTAAAGGTAAAGCATGAACAACATGTCCAATGATGTTTCAGTTATAAATGTCTTGCTGAGCATGTTCTCACTAGTGCTGATCTCTGATAGAGATATACAGGGCTGTGCATCAAAGCCAATTTCTCAGAGTTCCAGCGTGCCCAGAGAAGCGTTGCCGGAGCGTTGAGACAGCGTTGCTACAGCGTCTCTCGGTGGTACGGGGGCTAATGAGGTTTTCCGCCCTGAAACCACTGCAAGGTAGCTCCAGGTGCAGTCGCGGATGGCCCCGTTTTCGACGTTCCCGCCTCTATTTTTGGCTCCGCACCGCCACTGCTCCTATACCCCAACAGCGCGGCCTTAAAATAAGACTGCGCCGCTCCCGAGAACTTTTTCCGTCTTATTTCTCCCCCTCTTTTATATAAACGCGGCTCCCGGAGGTGGCGAGGAAGCCCGAAGTAAGTTGTGAAGTAGACTGGAACCGCGCTGCCCTAGAAGAGCGCGGCTGTAATTGAGCTGGCCGGCCAACTGTGGAGGAGAATCCCGCAATCCCCGTTCACATTTTACACGATCGGGAGACACGAGCCTGCTGTATTCCCAGGGTCCTGTAGCAGCTAGCTGCTGCTTCCTTTTAGCTAGCGCCTGCGCAGAATACCTCAGTGCAAGCACACCCACGGCTGTCATACTGACCATGGCCCATCTCCACCACACCACCCCAAACTGCTCCCTAATTTAACCCATTTCAGTGCATTCAGCCTATAATGTTTTACCTATAACTATAATGCACCCCCAATGCAGTAGTCAATTCCTGTACTCTCAGATCAGCCCCACACACACACCATAACCCTTCCTCTACTCCCAGAACCTCCTCATTTTTTTCAATTTTACTCAGGCACCCGAGTAATGTCCCCCTTTTATTGCAAATCTATACTCTTAATCTCGCCCGCTCCGATGTGCTCGCTCACCGATCAATAGGCAGCGATTACAGGGAAGGGTCCGCTGGGACTGCAGCCTTCACCCGCGCGCCCCCCACCGAGTTTAACCCCCACCAGCCGGGGGCCACCTCAATCATCCTCTCATCCCTCTCTCTCTCTGTCTCTCTCTCTCACCCCCCGTCTCAATTCTTCAAGTCAGTTCACTTTGCTTCATTGGTGATTGGTGTTGCCACTGTATATACAAAATTAACACAGAGCATAAATAATACCATAACACGCAAATACAACAGCTAATGCTGATCATTTCTAAATAGAGGAGAACAAATTAAAAAAAGAATTATATATATACACACACACACACACACACACACACACACACACACACACACAAACTGCTGAGTGTGATCACTGCTCCCAGCCAGTCACGTAAATATACAAGTTCACACAGTGTAATTGAAATGCAATTACACTATGTCTTTATTTCATTGTAGTGCCAATACAGTGCCATGAAGTTTACCAGCTGTTTAAACATCAGAGACTTTAACCAAAATGCTGTTATTGCCAGTTTGTATGCGACTAATGTGTAATTTATAAGAGGACAGTGCTCTACTCGTGCCATTTAAAACTGACACCAGGCCGTGTTTAGTCGTAAGCAGGTGGAGAGCAGAGCACAATGATTATCTGTCACATATAAATATGCCACATGTTACAGAGCATAGCATAACTGGTTCATTATTAATCTGAAATAACATGATATGAAATGATTATAAATAAAGTGAACATATACTCCTGTGCACTCTCATAATGGCAACACTGCTGTAGGGGAGTGGTGCACCACTCGTACTCAGGGCATTGTCCACTCCACTGTGACTACACAGGCATTGTGCTGCTGGTACGGCACTTACAAAGGCAGGTGCACAGGTTACTGAGATCAGAACTGGTGCTGCCGTATCTCTCTTCTACCCCTAACAAGGCCAGGCATATATACATGTTTCTCACAAATTGCTTGTTAATAATGTGATGGTAAATCATTCCAGCAGAAAGACACCATAGTTTCATGCATATGCTAGATACTGAGGTTCAAGCAGGGGTTAGGGTCAGAGTGGCAGTTAGGGAAAAAACTGGTGCTATTGAGATGACTTGTGTAATTACATAAGCCACAACCCTGTGTCCCACATTAGAAAATGTGTAACAAGTTGTCATTAAACCACAGTTAAACAACAGTTATGAGTAAATACTTGGGCAAATTGCTTTCTCGTTATATAATGATGCTGTGTTTTCATGTCTGACTTCCATCTCTCCTCGTATGCATTTTTTTTTGTACTTCAGACAGAAAAAAAAAACTTGTGTTCAGAAAAATGGGAGTGCCGAGGACATTTGCCTTATCATAAGAAAACACTTACGAAAGTCAATCCAGCACATTCTCGCGGAAGGATGAATAGAGTTATCTTATGATGAGAGTTTGAGGAAATTGATCTTTCGTAGCGTCCCTCTCCCACTCGCCCCTTTGTTAGAGCCGGGCAGGTGATGAAGGAGGGGGCGTTCGCAGCTGTCTCTCGGAGCCCTGGAGACTGCCTCCCTCCCACCCCCCCGCTCACAGAGTGGGCCTCGGGCAGGACCCGCATCAGTGATGGACGACCCGAGGGCCGGCCCAAATGAGTAGCCCGGGCCATTAGATACCAGAGAGCGCGGGAGGAGGAGTGGTGGTGGGGGGGGGAGAAGTGGAGGGGGCATAACGGAGCTGTCACCATCACCCCTGCGCTGCTCCCTGCAAATGACTCAGAGCAGCAAAGGTTGCTGGGAAAAGGTCCCCGTCCTGTGGCACATTAAAGCAAAGGGGAGGGGGTGCTCCATATCAGGCAATTAGACAAGGGCCCCCGTTAAGCCCTGGCAGTCCGGCGGAATTTATGAGTCCATCGGGGGAGCTCACAGGGCGATCTAATTGCTGTATTAGCTTGTAATAACACCTGTTTTAAGCCCCGGCTACCAATATTTCACAGAGGCCATTGTCGTTTTCTGCTTGCATCGGCAGCATTTCTGCCTAAATGGGACAGAGGTAAAAAGGAGCGGCTTGCCACTTTATGCGGGGAGTCTGGGCACTTTCGGTTCGATTGGCGTTTCTCCGTCTCCCGCCCCCTCTCAACCATGTCAGGCACTTCAGAGACCCTTCCTCGTCCCGCGTACATTGGGAGCTTGCTATTTCCACAGCTAGCAGTACACATGCAAGTGGGAACACGTCCAGTAGAGCTGATTTCATTCATGGACCTATCATTTCAGATCTTTATGACATTTATAGCTGCACTCCAGGTACAGCACCAGTGAAAAGCTTGGACACACCTACCCATAGAAGGTTTAGTCTTAATTTTTTAAATTTTATTTCTTTATTTTTTCTTTATTTTTACTCTTGTCCACATTTTAAAATAATAGTAGACTTCAAAACTATGTATTAACACAAATGGAATTATGCAATGACCAAAAAAGTGTTAAACAAATCAAAACTTATATTTTAGATTCCTCAAAGTAGCCAGAAATGTAGTTTTTTAAAACGAATTTTTTTTGGACAGAAATTCATACATAGGCATCAACTTCACAATTTATATTTGTCTAACAAACAAATGTCAAGCATTTAAGCATAGGTCTTTTATCAAAATGTCTTTGAATGCATGTTTCTCATCTCAATCAGGCATGTCCAAACTTTTAGCTGGAACTGTATGCTAACTCAGAACAAATAGAATGGTGAATATATGATTCATAACCAGCAGTGCTGGTTTACATTGCGATTTGTATGAAGATATATCCTGCTGATGACAGAGGCAGGCATCATGGTTGAAGGAGCACCACAGTTACGCAAGCGGAGAGAAAGAGGCAGAGGGGCTCAAACCCACGGAAGGGTGAGAAATAAAAAGAATATCTGCACAGCACCGAGAGGACGTGGAGAGGGGAGAGAAGGCAAGGCCCAGCCGCACTGGTGATTTACAACCCTGCGCCTCATTTCAAACAACGCCGCCAAACAGGGCCATGAATTCCTGTCATTAGCCGCTTTACGGAGACAATCGACGGTCATAATTTGCATCGGGCCGGCGCTAGTGTGATTTATTTGTTGGTTTAAGGAGCGGAGGCTCGCGCGCTCATATATCTGGTATCTCTTAATAGGGAGGCAAAATGCAGGCGAATGGATGGGCCGACCCTAAATCAGGGGCCTTTGTTGTCACCCATAAACATATAAGAATTATTTTTGAGGGGGATAATGAGCAGGCCGGATGTGGTCCCCTCCGTCAGAAGGCAATTACACCCCAACACGTTCCCGACCGGACGAACCCCCCGGTGGGCCAGCTGTGAGGACACTGCTGGCAGCAGATGCAGACCACAGAGGGCCGTGGAGAGTCGTAGAGAGGGATCTTCATCAAACAGAGCTCTCTTAGCAGAATCAGGAGAGGGTGAGGTGAAATTAGGGTGAATTCAAGCAAGAAGCGTACTATATTTACCCAATAAAGTGCAATAATCATTTAGACTTGTCTCACCCTTAGAGGCAGCCTGGCAGAAATGCAGCTGCATGGCTGCCAGCTCCACCAGTGCCTACATGGGGGCTGGAGTGAAGAGCTGCAACTTCCCGTAAAGAGGTGAGGGCAATGGTACTAACAGGGAGAGTTCTCATACACCTTCTGAAGTGACCACTGGGTAAAAATAGTACCTGGATCCGGTTATTGGAGGCTGAAATGACAGAAATACTACTGCCTAGCTGATCTGTCTTCCTGCCTGAGCAAAGCTTCCCTCTAGTTCCAGCCTAGTTAGCAGAAGCATGATAATAATATAGACTACACACCAGGTAGGCATGAATTTGTCTGAGCTCAATTCAGATAAAGCCAAAGAGATGGCACACATTCTTTAACATTTAGGATGGAATCATACTGCAGTGCCAGTGTGTGAAACCCTGGCTGAAGCTGCAAGCATCAACAACACTCTCCGGTCCTATCCACATTCAGTCAGTCACTGGCAGTCTGAGCCACCGAGTGGAGAATAGCAGGTGCTGTGCCATGTGTTTGGGGCGAGAGGCCGTTTCTCTGTGCATAACAAAATGCTCAGAGGTGACCTGATCTCCGCGGGCTCCTGGTGCAGAACAATCAGGCACGCGCCAAGGCACAGAGAGGTGAGAGGACGTTCGGGAGGGGGCAGGGGCGGCGCGGTCACCGCGAGCGTGCAGAGAGGCTTGCTCAACCCAGCGCCTCTCCCCCTCGCTCTGGACCCTCTCCAGGGCCCGGCCAGCCAGCGCTGACTTAGTGATGACCCCTCGCTCATGGAAGCTGAGGCCATTTCTTTTTTTTTTTTTGGAAGAGGACATGCTGTCCCAGCAGAACTGACAGCAATGCTGGAGCCAGGGGAGAGGCGTGGATTGGGCGGACTGAGGAATACAGACCTTCCACTCTCTGATCTGCGGCATCAGTCATGCCAAGAAAATCCCAGCATGCTTTGGTCCCCAGGGGTGTGGCTATGCGGCACATAAATCTGTCCCACTGACACACAGTATCTTGGCTCTTAGTGTCCGTGGTACCCAGCCATAATCAAACATGGATCCTCATTTCTTCACCAAGTCGAGGATAGGACGAATACTTCACTGCAGGTATTGATTGCTGTGCTCCATAGATGCTTGCGGTCTCCATGTAACTGGAATCTATCCAATGCCTATGCCCATGTTACTGATACCTCTTATGTGTGAAATTAGTCGATAAAATATTGCCATTTTCCCCCCGAGAAAACTGACCTTAGGTAATTCCCAGTGGTAGTTAAATTGTAATGTATATTTTATTGTTGTCCCTCTAAATTATTTTCAACTGAGGGACTGATTAGAGAATGCCAAAATGCAATCAAGCATGTAGCCAGCCTCTTCCTCCGAACCTTGGATAAGGGAGAGCCGAGTGACCGTAAATGTGACCCGTGCATTTCACAAGTCACTCCCCAAAACTGGAGAAATCTACCCTGCTCCTTCCCCAGTTGACAAGAAACATGCTCAAAACATTTCAGCGTCATTGCAGAGTCGGGCTAATGCTGCTGCATAGTCACGGAAGCGCATGTGAAAATGGGTGGTCGACTGAGTTGTTTCCTTGCGGTTTTGTAGTATGCACTCTCTGGCATCATTAAAAGTAAACACATCAGGAGAAATGAGCGTACCAACTCAGAGTGAGTCTGATCACATTCACCTCGTCCAGGAAAGTTTTCAAAGTATTGATCGAAGATGTTTAATTTTCCACATTAACCGTGTCGGGGTCAGAGGGCCAAGCAGAGCCGGGCTGTAAGCGTATTCCCAGGGCTGCAATCAAACTCAGCGTTTATAGAGCAAAGATCATCTTAAACATGAACACTGCAAATGAATATGCAAACGCCACGCAGCCTGATTTCTGGGATGATGTAACGGGATATAGAGGAGGGAATAATTATCTTGCCTTTGTCAAGTTCTTTGACAGAAGACCAACTGAAAGGTCCTCAGTGTGCGCCCAAGCTTGCCTCTCCTCAGACCATCATGGACTGAGGAGTCCCGATAGCGGAACTCTCGTGCCAAACAGTGGAACGCGCCCCACCTTAGCGATTCTCACACGTGGATCTTCGACTGCACGGCAACGTGTCTTGGGAGAGTCATAAGCTTGGCGGTACATTTTCTTTTGGGTTTGGAGGAATTGACTGGTGAGAGGTCCTTAATTTCATCTCAGAAAGGTTGGACAGTAATTAGCAGCAACGAGAACAAGTGATTCGGCGGAGCAAATCTCAGGCGGAACGTGGCTCTAGAGGACACGGGAAAGGTCCACCTCCTGCAGACCCCACTGCTAGACTTAGACAGTTAGCTAAACCACAGAGGAAAGAAGCGGATTGCTCCTAAATTGCTCTGAACATCTTTTTTTTTAAATGCGGGACCAAAAAAGAAACAGTGGCCATGAACCAAGTTTCTATTCTTTTAGGAATCGACCGAAGAGAACAGGGAAGCCCACATTCTTACCTGTCGATGATGACCGGGTCAGATGGGGTCTCATTCCGGTTCCCACAGCTTTTCTTGTCACAACAGCGACTGCAAGGCAAAGGATGGACAGCTCATTCAAATGGATATGGGACACCTATGATTATATATGCATCCACCCCATAATAATCACATTTTAGACAGGAGCCCAAGAGGTGTATAGTACTGCCTTTATAGGATAAGTTAGGCGTGGAAAGAGAATGCATTAAAACATTAACTGTGACATTAATTTCTATATTAATCCTATTCAGATAAATGGCATCTATTACCAATTGAATGAATTACATATAATTGCAAAGATAAGGAGCCCCAATTTCTACTCCACAGCTCTGAATGTAGAGCTTAGCCGCAAAGTTACCCACAGAGCTAAGTACCGCAGAGCTAAGTTAGCACTGAGCCACCAGTTCTTTTTGGTTGCATTTGTTCTAGAGAGCAAAAATCAATGGCTATGTTCAGAAGGACCCATTTTCAGATGAATGGACATGTTTTGACTTTTTTATTGGTGGCAGTGTTCAAAGCACAGCAGAGCACTGAGTCCTCTCACTCCCCTCTCTCATCAGTCCAGCTGGACTGAGGTCCAGTCAAGGTCACCCAGCGAGCCCGTGACAGTTTGGACAGCACTGAGAGGTGCCCTGGCATGGAGCCCTTCTGCCCCCGTCCTGCCAAATGCCATCGCCCCCGACCACATAGTGGCACGTGATGTCCAGCATACACCCTTGCTGAAAACATGACCCAGTCACCATTGCACAACGAGCATTGAGAATGAGTCATCATTGGACAACAAGCAATGAGAACAAGTCACCACTTGACAGCAAGGGATAAGAAAGAGTCACCATTGAAAAAGTGATAAGACAGAGTCACTGTTTGATAGCAAGTAATGAGAAAGAATCACCCATTAAGCAACAAGAGATAAGAGTCACCACTTGACATCAAGAGATAAGACAGGGGCACTGTTCTACAGCAAGCAATGCAAGTCACAAACTGCACACTCTCACTTAACGCCAATTGACACCCAACATCCAACCCAACAGATCTTGAGCACACAATGCTTTTCTAGATCTTTTGAGAAATTTGCTTCTCTCCCATAAAAGAACAGGTGTTTCAAAGTGTGGTATGAGGAGGTCAACAAAACCTTGAACATTTCAAGCAGTGTAACATGTAAAGCTATTAAAGCTTATGAACTTTACTAAAATTAAAAACCTTTTCTGAAAGGAAAGTTTCTGTTCGTTGTCTTATTGGCCTCTTTTTTTATAAATTCCTTTACCTACTAATTGAACTGAATATATAAATGTACCTAAGTAAAGCAAAGGAAAAAAAAACAGGTAACAGGTTAAATGGAGTTCTATATTAAAGTCCTATTTTAAATTGACCTCAAGGTAACGGTATTCTTCTATTCAGATTCTAAAAAAGAATCATATTGCATGACCTGAATAGACTAATTATCCTCTTATATGCAATGCTCTTCACCCCTGCTGCAATCAATGCTAACGGACAGCAGTGAAGCAGAAGCTCCAACATGCAAAGTGAGCAGACTTTATAAATCATTTAAAACATTTGTTTCATTTGCAAGTGGAAAGAATATAAACTAGACCCGGTGTTGTTTTTTTACCCTTCTTTTTTTGTGTGTGTGTGACTGTTGCCATAGATCGTGCCACCATAATTTATTCCCCCAGCAGCGTGGACCATTAGCAAAGGTTCCAGGAGACCAATTAGTATCGGAAACCCAACAGTGAGGCTGTGGTGACAGCCTCCTCAAACTGCTGGAGAGGTGTTATAAACAAACAGGACCCCAGGAGCACGCGGCTCCCCCTAGGGGCCAGGACCCCTCAGACACGAAAACAACCCTTGGCAACGCGTCCGTAATGCCTCCTTAATGGCATTTCCCCGTGCCCTGCTGAGCTAATGCCCTACCAGGCTAATCCTTGGATACACACAAATCTCCAGAGAGGACCTTCAAGTGGGGTCTTGAACAACATGTGGACATTTGCGGGCACAATTCCGAACCCCGGGGCGGTTTTCGGATCCAGACACCGATGGTACAATATAGAGGTGAGCCAAGCAAAATGAAAAAAAAAAGGCCACGTCAGCTTTTCTTTCATATCTTTCCAAAAAACACTCAGGAAAATAAAAGCCACTTTTGAATTAAGCGTGGGTTGGGAGCCTGCTTTCTGATCATACAACCTGGCCACTTTCATGTAATTCCTACTCTCTGTGCAAAGACATCTTTCTAGTTTGCAAATATTAAGAATTTCATCTTTTCCTTTCAGGAAAGTAAAAACGGATCAGTCAAAGACCATCTATTCCTCTCCACTTAAAAACTGTTGCCAAGTGGCCAGTAAGGAACTGAAAGGTGCCCAAAGTTCACAGACACTGATAAGAAATGGAGATATAGTTCAACAGAGGGTTTGTTTTCAGAGAGCCACTGCTGTAATTACCAAAAGCAAAGCCAAGGGCCGGAGCCAGAACTAATGATATGCAGCAATCTGGGCTGGCTGGAAGCACTGGGCAATGGCAACCTCTCTCAGCTACACTGACTGCCAGACTGGCAGCTAGCCTCCACAAACCATGGCACCCTCTTCCACCATGTTTGCTTACCTTTCCCTCTCTCCCTCTGTCACTCTGTCCCTCCCTCTCTCTTGGTGTCACTTGTGAAACTGCAGCTTCTCACAAATATTTTTTTACAATTTTACAAATTTGTCAGCAAAGCCCCAAAAGAAAAGATAATCGCACACCTGTTGAGGCCGTGCAAAATTGTATCCACCCTCCTTTAAAAATTGGTAATGTAGTTCTGAATTAGCCTAACAAAAGACACAAGTATGAGTACTACTACTACCATTTAAAGGAAAAATGCTAAAATTCTTAAATGCAAAACAATGCTACCTTAGTGCAGCTGTGTCCATAGTTCTATGGCTTATTTTCTAATTATTCTTTTCTTTGTATATTTGCATGTGTACTAATCCTTATCTTGAAATGACACAACGCATTCATTTTCAATGGTACAATTTGCCCACTGCAGAATAATCTCCAGTGAGAGGGAAAATGATTGTGAAAATGAAGGCAACTTAAAAAGGAACCATTGTGTGTACAGTATAGCATAAATGTATAGTATAACCGTAAATATCTGTAATTTATAACTGCTTTTGAACCATATCTTTTGGGTCAAACAAAAGAAGATTAAGCCTTTTAAGGAGTGAATTTAAAATCATTCTACACGATTGCTGTGTCTCCACACTACAGTGAAACCTCAGTAAGAAGGAAGGCATTGTTTCTGATAACTTGCTCTGATAACTAATCCACATACTATATCTGGCTGCTATATTTTTGGATGGTACCTGTGTATTGTCTTACTTATGCAATAAAACAAGACACTTAAGTGTTATGAGATGTATCTATACACATCAATGTAGAAATAGCATAAGGGCCACCTATGGCAACAGCTTATATAAAGTTATGTAACAAGCAATTATATTCTGTAACAAGTAATTTAGCATGTCATTCTCACTGTTACTGGAACAATAGCATAACAGGTGAGATATTAACCTGAAGAGACACCATGCTCATGAAGGTCTTCATGATGTACTATAGTTACACCTGTAGATATTTTATATTGAGTGGATCTCCCCCTGACTCAAAGTACTGTCATAACTGTTGTAACATCAATAGAAATGTTACCATTGGCGCTAATTCAGACTGCAGACAACAGCAATGCATGTTGTATATTATCACAGCCAAGACTGGACAACCATTCACACAAAGCCACAGAGAGCAGGTTATAAATTGTTAATATGCAAGCTGTGGTTCAGTGGCCAGACAGATACAGGAGGACAGAGAGGCTCACCTGCACATGATCTCATGGGTAAGGAGCACACGGCACATCTCAGGGTTTTTGTCCTGCCCCTCGTATATGATTGCCTGTTAAGAGAAAAAAGTGAAACAGGTGTTTGTTACATCTGAAGCACAGAGTGGCACAGAGGTCAGTGTTACGACCACCCATAATGCTCAACAGTGGGATTTTTCTCCAGTACACTCTTCTATATGCCACATGTAGATGGAGACAGATACAGACAGAAAGTTACCCTGGACTGACCCATTTCCAATGGTTTACCTTATGCTTAACAATTCACACATGCACGTAATAGTGCCTTGAACTTAAATACATGATTTCAAGAAAAAAGGAAAAGAGTAGTTCAACTCTAGGGAAATTTTAGTTTATTTGGATATAAATGGATATACATCAAGTCAATGACCCTTACAAGGCTCACATATAAATACGACATATGTGCAAACAAATACTTTCCCTCAGTTTTATTTTCTTACACACCACCCTTGGTGTCTTTCTACAGATGGAGATGCAAACTGAAGATGCAAATGTTTCTTTTTAGGTTAGACTTATGTACAAGGATCCCAACCAAAAACATATGTGAAAAAGCTTGCCCAAAATGAATATTTTCTCATCAATTCCAGTTACCCCATGGGGGCCTCTCATAGGCATTTTTCATATAGCAATCTCGCTAGGATAGAAAGAAAGATGGTAACTACATATTATCAGGTAGAAGAAATGTATTTTCTCCACCCTCTTCACCCCTCCAGGGCCCCAAGGGACGAGGGTATCTGGAGTCAAACAGGCAGCCCCCTCCCCCCCGCAACCCCACCCTCACCCGTCCAGTCTCTAGTTGGTCACACATAGCTGAACCAGATTCCCCTGGGAACGATATTTTTCTGATAACGACTGCTTTTGCATTATTGATCCCCAAGCCATGAAGGCCTCTCTTCCTTATTAACAACTTCCAATTTCTCCAGGGGGATTGGAAACGGTGGGGGTAGCAGGGGTCGATAATATTCATATGTAACGGCTGTATCTGTCAAAGATGAAAGTCCCAGCGTGAAGGAATGGTCTGATGGCTGACCCCTCTCCTGAAACCTACACCTTATGGATGGCACTGTTTACATATGTCTGAGCTTGTACCTGCATGGCTTCGTCACATCCATAAATGACAAGCACCTGTCGATTGACTGACTGCTCTTTTGTTATAAAGAAAAACAAGACAAAGGACACGCGCCCAGATTACCAGATTCTTTACCTTCACTACTAATTATAAATAAATAAAATACTGACAAAATTAATTTCTACAGTAAAATATTTGTCCTTTGTTTTTAATGGGGATTTGCTACTAAAAACGGATAAATATGTATTGTCTGCGGAACTGTTATCTACGGTCAGCTGTTAACTTAGTTTACCTGCTTAGATTTAGCATGTTCAGTGAATACCAATATACCACTGCTGCAAGACAAAATTAAACCTCCATGAAATTGAACAATTCATCATTTTGCTGATACACTATTATATTCAACAAACCTTCCCTAAAATGTGTAACCACCTCTCTGAAAATGATTATGATGATGAAAGCACATTTTCTTTGTTTTAGTGCCATAGCTGTGACTAAGCCCATTCCTCTCAAGAGTTTCTCACAACGGCATGATAGATTCAGCCTCTCAGCTCAGGCCCAATGTGCTGAAAACGATTCTCTGAATTCTGTAACAACGCTAACAGGTTGCTACATCATTTCGGCAATGTTGCCAGAATGTCATCCGTTCAATGAGCCAACCCCATATATGTGCTAGTTTCTGCAGTTCCTGCTAGCTTCCTTTCCTCTCTCTGACTATCCCCGATAGCTCAGCCTCATGGCCCAGTTGTGTCTGAAGACAGTGGATGATTGTGGTCTGAACACTGAACTGGAAAGTGGCATCACCCTCACCAGAGATGGCTCTGTATTAGGTTGGACTGTTCCTTTTAAAAATCTGATTCTCTCGATCTTCAGTGTGTTTACACTGCTGCGGCCATGACTCTGAAGCATCGCTGGAAGGAGGAGCACCCTATCACCATGTAATGCGAAGGCATCGAGAGCTTCCTCCTTTCCTGAGATAATCAGGGCCCACTCACGCACCTGTTTCCCTCTCAGCTCAAGTATCCTGGAGAACATGCTCACAGGCTGACAGAGCTCCATCACAGAGTGCTACACAGTGTGAGCAACATCAGTGAGTGTGCACGTCCACCCTCAAAACAGTCCACAGTTAAAAAAGATACCCGATATATACCCACAGGGTTAATATAATGCTGTCTGCCTTTTGGTGCTTGTCCTGCATGTGTATGTAAAGTATCAGCAGTATTTTGGGCAGGGTACTAGCTACTGACATGAGCGTAACACTGATGTGGCGTGTCTAAACAAGTTACCTCATTTCTGTGCATCTGGTGTACATCAAGCTGTTTAGATATGCTATAGAAAAGATACGCCTGACAAATGTTGCTGGGTAAAAACTAACTACCAATCAAATAATAAAGAAATATAGAACAATAGTTTATCTGAAACATGCTGACACAGAATTTGTTTTCAGTTTATGAAATGTGTATTTAATGCTTATAACAGAGGTATTGTGGCCTAGTGTTTCAGGATATACATGAATATACAGAATATTCAAGTGTCCGAGCCTCACAGAGGAGGCTTAGGCCCTGCTGACATCCCCCCCGGTTAATGAGGGGTGAAGAGCACACAGTGCATCCCCAATCAATACACAACCCTTCCTGCGAGCGCATTATGTCAGCTGCCTTGTGCATATGCAGAGTCGGCTTGTCTGTCAGTAGGAGGGAGGGGAGGAATTTGAGAGGTGCCACTGTAGTAGCCGGTATTATTGTCTCCAGTGGGCGGCGGCTGCAGTTACATTAAGGGGTATTGATTAGTCTCTGGGGCAGACGCTTTGTCGAGCGGCGGGGTGCTGTATCGACTGTTGACAGACTGACACAGAGCAGCCTGGGCTGCACCGGGGGGTGACAGGATGGGATGGGGGTGCGGCGGAGCTGAGGTGCGGGACCGCAGGGATGCCCCGGTGCCCCACGGGCTGGCTGACTGCTGGGTAACAGGCCAGGAAAGAGCAGTGTGAGATTACAACCGCGCCTTTGTTGCCCCAGCCATCCGAATCAGATATAGGCTGCAACCGCAGAAATGTAGCCAGACAACCTGAATCGTTTGGCACATGTGGCTGTTATTATAACTGTGCAGTACCTTATAATAATCTAAAATGCAAATGTGCTGTTTTCTTAGGGCAGCAGTGTAGCACAGTGGTAAGGAGCGGGGCTTGTAACAAAAATTTTGCTGGTTCGATTCTTCATTGGGGTACTACTGCTATACCCTTGGGCAAGGTAATTGACATAGAATTACCTCTAGCTGTATAAATGGAGAACACAGAAAAATTGTAATATATGTAAGTTGCTCTGGATAAGGGTGTCTGCTAAATGACAATAATTAAAAACTCATAAAATTGACTGAGACTGAAAGTGTTTTGGCTCCTTGGAGTGTTGACACTTTCCATATTTCCATGAGGTAAGAGTGATTCCAGCACTTCCTTCTAATAAATGACACCTATCATTATTATAAGGGACCCTATAAGCAATACTTGGTTTGTGATAAGACAGCTAAAGTCAGAGAGAAAATAAGACAAAGGCTGGAATTACATCATAACAGCAGCCACAGATGAAAAGCTCCACAGTAAAAGAGAGGTTCAGGTACAGTTCAGAATGAAAAAAAAAATGAAAAAAGTTAACTGGAAGCATATGCCATAATCTCCCAAGGGTTTGGTGTCTTTGATAATTGGTTGCATCGGTGTGAGTGAGACACTGTTCAAGTGCACCAATGCTATGTAGACCGTGTGAACTGTAATCTGGTTAACTCTAAATAAGGGTCTGGTTTTAGTGTGTCACATAAGGTCAAATATTAACGAGTGAAGAGCAGACGAAGATATTAGATGAAATGAAAGGCTTGGGCCACCTCACTTACAGGTTCCCATTCCCTTCATACACGTTGGACTCTAGAGAAGAAAACATACCCGGGCTGCTTAGGGAGTTGAAGCAGCGAACGCTTGCCTTGACATACTTTCTCACTCTGTCCTTCTGGTATCTGCAGCCAAGACGCCCCACCTAGAAATGCCTGAAGGAGCCGGGCTGGGTGTCCTGGACAGGCCTCGCAGCTGACCGAGGCACTGCTGACTCTGTAGGTCAGGCACCGTGAGGGCTGAGAAAGGACGTCCTCTTGGGGGCGCCACCCTCACCCACCCACCCCCCTGCTGGCTGTCAGGAGACTCAGGGCTCAAGGTTAGCTGTGGAGCTCTCATGATGATCCCTCATTTGTAAAGCCTTGGCCTCAGTCAGTGAAGCATACCATACCAGCTCAGGACTATTCAGGACAACGGTTTCATTGCATTTTCACAAGTATACTTGACCCATTCCAACAATCTCAGAGGTCAGCTGACCCCCACTGTGCTCCTACAGTGTATCCCAGCTATCAATAAAGTATGATGTACAAATGTTTGCAACCTTTCTCTCTCTAGCTAGTGGAAGCTAGCTTGAAAACCAATGAACCACGGATACTGAAGGAGATGAATTGATTGTGCTGCCATTCATCTATATGCTTTTGTGAAGGGTGATGATGACCAAGACAGTGAGATGCCTAAAGAGCATGTTTGTTTTGCCTTTATTGATTACAGCCAGGTAGCTGTTTTTAGTGGTTTATTTCTGAAAGGCATGAGTGAATGAAAGCATCCTAATTTCTATTCCGCACAGTCACAAATTAGCAAGCCTACTTCCTCTCGGACAGGTTCAGCAACATATTAGAAAGTGAGCCAACAGCCCATGCTGAGATGTACCTGGAGTGTATATTTCCACAACCTAATAATTCATCCCCTCTTTTTCCGTTCAGTTGATTATCAAGAGAGCTATTTTCCTCTATACTCTATACTATTTTCAACTTTTTTGACGACATTTCTATTTAAAGGTGCTTCCGGAACCCGTGCTGGTTTTACCTGTTTGGTCATGGAGTCGATCAGCCGTACATACAGGTCCTGCTCCGTCCTGATACCTGCGGAGAGAGGAAACACACAGAGATGGATACCGACTGCGAGGCACCCTGCAGCATTCCAGCACGGTGCAGGGTGTAAACGGAGACCAGCTAAAATGCACTCCAGTCTATCGTCACGTTCCTTTTTTTCCTTCCAGACGAGCATTTGGGAAACCACACTGAGAACCCAAATAAATCTTTCGTCTAATGGGGAAAACATTTTTGACAGGATTTTCTGTGAGGCCCAATATTTTTATTCCTTGAATTAATTTCCGCATTATAAATGATAGACACTCTCAGCGGACTGAATGTTTAGATGTTTTCTCCAATGTTAAAATGAATGTAAAAGAGTGATTAATAACAGCTGTTTTGGACTGCTATCCTGTTTCTTTGGAGGGGCATATTGGCAGAGTCACATTTTGGAAAAATCAGATAATGCAAGAAATCCTCTGAAAATGTAAATTTGATTCTTGCAGCACAGATGGAAAAGGAGTTATATCTAGATTATTTTTACATATATATAAGCAATTAATTGTGAGCTTTTTTCTGTGCCCACATGTTTGTTTGTTTGCAACATTTTTAACACTCATTCCTAATCTTCTTTCTTGACTCTGGGTGTTTTATCATTCACAGCAAACTAAAGCTGCTTGCTCCTCTGCTGTCCCGTCTGCCTTTTCCCTCAAGATGATAAAAACTGAACAAAGTAAAAACTAATGAATTGCCAATACTTTTTGTTTCTTTCTCATCCTGGGTCATAAAAGAAAGACACAGCAGGTGTAAAGCTTTTTTTTTTACAGTTCTTTGTTTTACCACAGTGACACAATGATGCTACATATCTTCCTTGTGGGTAATAAAAAACAGTATTTGGTGTTTGTCATAAATCCTAATGCAGATGAGAGGATTATTACTGCTGAGTAATATGTCATGAGTTTTCCCTCAGTTTCTCTCAGTACTGTTTTTACTCAATTTACTTAAATCCATCAGTAGCACTTCATCTGTGGACTCAAACTTACCATTGCTGTAGAGCAACTGTAGCCGGTAGTGGATGCCATTGTTGGTCTTCTCCCCATTATACTCCTAGAAAGGACAAAGACAGACACCCATCAATGCTCCAGACTCCACAGAGAGCTGCCCACCTTCCACAATGATGTCATCATTAAGTGCCTGTTAAATACATTACTGAAGTTTTTTGGGCATTAGTTATTTTGCCTGTATGCAGGGCAAAGGGGAGTGACTGGGACTCACAGAGTCAGCATAGGCAGATGGAAAATAACATTGTGTTAGAGGGTAGTGTATGTAGAAGTAAATCTGCTGACAGCACATCCTTGGTTCACATTATTATTTCTGAGAATAACAAAAACAACAGCATCTCTGGTGATGGTTTTGACATATTTTGCTCACATTACAACATTCATACTCTCACTTCCATGAAACAGGGTGTTGTAACATGACAGACAGAGGAAACAATATGTTTTGCTATAATAATGTAACAAATGAGTTATAACACTGAAAGAATTGAGAATAAGTTGCAGGCGTAAAGCTGTGGTGTTTGAATTTGAAGAACTAATTCCTGGCTTCTTCATTTGACCTCAAAGTATCAGTGCACCACTACACATCATTTTAGAAGCTGAAAAATCAATTAAGATAAGTCAATTCGAGAGAGTCAGTAAAGGCCTTTGCCAGCACCCCTCTTAAACCATGAAAGCTTTACCTTTTTCCGTAATCTCGAAGGATACTTTTGAAAGCCTTCAGTAAAATCCTACCACAGATGTGGTTGAGCCCTGTTTGTTTATGCCCATTCAAATCCTCCAGACCCACTGCTGAGCTGTACTACAAAATTCTATTTATTTTTCTCTTTATTCAGATAATCAGATAATAATATATCATAATAATATATCATAATAATGTTTGATATCATTGCCCAACATTTCCCAATTTGCAGTGATTACAAACAGGCAAAGCGTTAACATAAATCAAGCAAAAACGGACACAAAAACCCTCTCGAGAGCAGAAAGACTAAAAAAAAACATTGCTTTTTCACAAAAAGGAAAGTAATGTGCCCTTCCAACTCTCAGATAAAACAGGCCTAGCGGTCCCATTTCGCCCCTCGACGGGTACCAGAACACTCTCCTGTACTCCTGTTCGGCCCCTGCGGAGCACCATGCGCTGTTTGCCATTCTGCCTTGGCAGGGGCCCAGGGTGGGTTGGGAGGGGTCGCGGAGGTGCAGACAGAGGTGGGCTGGCAGGGCAGAATGGGTACTCGGTCTCTGCCAGCTGGCTGCGGGCCCAGCCGTGCCCATCGCTCCCCTGACCTCTCACAAAAAAAACTCCTTTGCCGGAACAAGTTGTCAGAAAAGTAGGTTTGAATTTAAAGTCCTTAATAAATAACAGATCAGGACAGAAATAAAAAAATCTGGAAAGACGTAAAACTTTTTTTTTTATATCTGTACTATTACAGAGATGTGACATGATGGAAACTGGAATAAAAACACACAATAAAAGGACAGGCATACAAAAGTGCCCCAGCCCATTTCAGAGTCAAACACACACACAGTAAAGTCAACAGCACTGGTTACAAGCACGTGTGATTTGGCCACTGATGGGTGTTCGCTGAGTGTTTCTGAAGGCAAAGCATAAAAGTGCAAATCGCACCGATGCTCTGAGGGCTGTTCAGATATTACCATACTCAAAACTGAATCAATCAGTTGTGACTTTTTGGAACCATAGTAATATTGTGAAATGTCAGCTGCTGGGTTGTTGAAACACCCAATCCTTTCTACAGATCTGTATGCACAATATACACCATGCATTCTGCGCTTGTTGTATTTGGAAGCCAATCTAATAATGATTCAGTTAACCTACATTCCACAATTACGCTGGCACTGAAATGTCAGCTAATTCACAAACCTTTCGTGAACAGCAAAATCATGTTCTTGAACACTTACAATCAGGTAGCAAAACTATAATTATCACATAATGCTGACATATTTTCCATACACATAAATAATGACCAAGTGTAATTCTGTATACTTGTTACAGTTTTGAATAAGTAGTAGTAAAAGGATGACTGCGTGAGAAAGAATGCAGACCTCTGCACCAGGAAAACTGCAGACTGTGTTCTTTAGTTCATGCTCATTTTTTCACCATGAGAGATAAACTGTTGTTTCCAACTCTTTGGCAACACAACACAACTTCAGCTTAGTTGTACCATCCTCAGAAAATACCACCTACAAATTTAAAGCATTAATAAGCCAATTGAAGAAGTTTCCGATTCTTTGGCATTCAGTAGCATTCAGATTTGTACTGCCCCCTAGGGTTAGCCTGGTGAATTACACCTAAAAGCCAGGAAATTGTGCGCCCATTTCGACACAAACACATGAAAAGAGAAGAAACTAGGGTAAGTAAAAGTTGTGTGGTTCTTCATATGAGATCAAATATATGGACCCAGCTGAAACCAAGACTAAAATGCAAGTCTAAGATTGCAAACAACTGCAACTGAAAACTGCGAATTAATAATGGAACCAGAAAAAAAACAAACTAAAACATGGTTCATGGGGTCAGTGGAAAAAAAAGTATATTCCATTTTTACAGTGCAAACAAAACATAAGTTTTTGCACCTTCAAATCAAACTGTAGTATTAGTAATGGGTAGCTGGCAAAATATTTAACAGGTAATTACCATGAAAATCATTTTGATTTTAATTGTTAACAGCAGTCACTCCTTTCCTCTTTACCCACACATGCACTGCAGACTCTTTTCCTTGCTGTTCTGGCCACAATTACTTCACAGTTTGAGTTTCCATCATATCTCTATGACAGAATGTAGGCATACAATGCTTTTGAAGGTGTACACATTGTGCTCATGTCTTAACCGGGTAATAAGATTGGTAATGAACTGTGACACTGTAACTCAATAAGGTGTTTTTTATGTATGTGAAACACTCCGACAGCTGAAAATTTTAACAAGGAGCATGTATGCTCATTGTCCTACATACTTGAGCTTTTTCATACAGTTTTATTTGCTGAAGGTGGAGAGGTATTGATTTATATTGTAGCGTGTTATTAGATTAAAAGACGCCTCATTTGTTTGATTTTGAATGCTATGGCATTTATTTGTAATGTATGAAATATGAAAGTGTGACTGTTTATACCATGTTAAAATGATACAACACCTTCCCATGCACACCAGCACAATCATATAAAAAGTAAATATCAAATGTAAATGGAAGAAATAGGATTAATTTTAACTGTGTCTAATTAGGTTATATCTGAACTACAATGGAGGCGCAGCACTGAAAAACAGCCGTTCTTTTCTACTTCATATGAGGTTTGGATATTCATACTGAATTACTGCATCATGGCTGAAACAAATAGCAGACAATCTTGTGGCTGAGAAACATGCAATAGTAATCAATCGTGAAAGGACTTCTCTTTCAGATTCAGTTAACTCCAGCTCAACGAGGGCAGGCAGAAGTATTTGTTAAAAAAAAAAAAAATGAATGAATAAAAGGCCCTGTAACAGCAATATGGAATGCTGCCAGTGCAGCGATATTCACCTCCACCCTCCCTGTCTGAGTACTCACAGCGCTTAGGCAGCAGATGGTGTAGCGGTTAGAACACCAAGCTCCAGACCTGAGGGTTGTGAGTTTGAATCCTATTGGGGGCAACGTCTTTGTGCCCTCTAGCAAGGGCTTTTACCTTGACCGCTCCAGTGGTTGGAGTGGGTCACAGACTGTAAGAAGTGGACGCTGTGTGCATCATGCTGGATGAGAACGATTGTGTGGGACAAAGACATATATCAAGCGCCATCGCTGTGCTTACTTTGTCCTTCTCCACGAAGTCCACGTAGGAGGTCCTCTCGATCTCCACGGGCTGGCCCTGCCGGTCGTACAGCGCCAGCACGAAGTGGAAGAAGTTGGACTTGCGCAGGTTGGACGGCGGCTGCTTCTCGTAGTGGGCCCGGGCCAGCCCCACTCCACTGCAGCAGGACAGAGAAAGAGAGGAGGGGGGGACAGCATTAGAGGGACTCAAACGTTTGTTTACGCCTATAACATGGGGCATGGAGCTACATCACAAGGGCTGCTGACCAAAGCCCCTCTCTGTCGGCTCCTCGGTTTCCCCCTGACCTGTCTGTCAAACCCACATCTGCTCGCTCGCCCTCCTCTGGGAAGCTGGAAAACACCTCTAAAGATCCTCTACCTTTTTACCATCGATTTAGTGCCAGAGCGGGGATTCAGGCTGACAGAGATGGAGACAGAGGGGCCATATCCAACTACAGGACAGGTGCCAACAACCTGTCAAAATCCCCACCTCCTTCAAACCATCCCATTTAGGATAGTTAGACCCACACTGAGTACAGTAATATATAGTCATTTTATATAGTAATATGTAGTAATTTTAATACTGGTGATATTAGCTTGTTTCAATATGACCGTTGGTCAACAGTGAATAGTGAAGTGCTAACTTGTGTAGAGGCTGTGATAAGAAGAGACAGGGGTGGAAAAAATGTTTTGTTACTTTCTGTTACATGGTTTGTAACCAGATAGAAATGACAGAAGTGGAGACTGCAAGATTTCTTGCTGCTGTTCTGAAATGACAGAGCAGCAGAGGCCAGAGTGAGACTAAGCTGAAGAGCTCTTTGTTTGTAATCCCGTGTAACCAGTGGCTTTCCATTCCTACTACCAAGCTAAGCTAATACGACAGAGTGCAGGGAAGCGCAAGTCTGTTACAGATGCTGATGTCACACTACCAAAGCAGGGCCAGAGTAAGTTTGGTTCCCTTGATTGCGAACGCTTGTTGTTAAGCTCAGTAAAGTAATCATGATCCTCATTGTGTCGTGTGAACCGTGAGGTCTGCGGCTCAAGATGCTCCGTCACGCAAGCCGCGGCAGTTACTCTGACAGCTGAGGAAGTGAGAAAACCGTGTTAATTGCCTGCTGTTCTGCGACCTCTTCGAAAGCAACACAGAGAGAGAGGGGAGTCAGAAAAGCAACCGGCCTCTCGAGAGAGAGACCGAGAGGTGGAGGTTAGGTTAGGGGAGGCGGAGAGCTGATCTGTCTGAAACGAAGACAGCACTGGATGGGCTAATTCTCACAAAAACCAGTCGAAAGCTAAATTTATAGCAATGGTGACATGGTTCAAGTACCCTTTTGACTTAGGCTTTTTTGTTATTTATCATGTAGGTCAAAAAGGATGTTATCAAACTAACTCTGTTTACAGGTGATTCCCAGAGTAAATGAATTTAGAATACTTTATATGAGTTTAGCTGTAGTCATTCAGCTGGGACAGAAAGTGCAGAGCATTCAGAATGAAAACAGTGTTGTGCAGATGTAGCTAGTGACATCATTGGCTGTGTATGCCAGCACAGGCCTGACAACACCATTCGACAATTGGCAATAAAAAACAATAATACTGAGAACTATTTAACAGCAGCATTTAATGAGCAGATTCCTATAGATAAATATATACAGAAGTGGACGAGACTTTTCAGCCTAATCCATAAAGAGGCAGGAAGAGGTGCGCTTTTCAACTGCTTTCCTCACCGTTACGACTCTCCTGGGTATTTTTTAGCACAAGAAACATATTCCTTCATTCTAGACGCCAAAATGTTTATTGACTACAAGATACTTAATTTTGAAATCACTTCATACACACATTAATAGTGATGACTCAAAGCTCCTCGGTGTAAATTTTACTGCATCACATCAGGCAGATGAGACAAGCATTCAAGAGAAGGTGTGTTTTTTATCTTCAGAAAGGCATCTGTGATTTATTTCAGGTTGAAGCCTTTTGTCAAATCAAACACAGTATCGGACTATTTCAAATGTGTTAGCATTATGATTTTATATGCTATTAGTGTTTTTGTACTTTTTCCCTGTTATGCGCTCATGGATATATTCCGGGGTCACCTCACTAACACAGTCATATGCATTTCCAGCCATAACTGATACCATTGCTTATATTCAATATGTCACTAACAACCCATTAAAGTGAAAGAGCATTGAAGCAGAAAAGTAATGAAACCTGGGCTCTAAATGAATAAACTTCCCTGCCGCTGTTTTTAAATGATCTTTTCAGGTAGCAGACACGTGCATCAAGGGTGATGTATATGGCCTACATTTTTGCTATTGTTGTCATATACAGTTCCCACCTAGGATTTAAAGTTGGATCCACGTGGTTATTAGTTAGGTGACTTCTCTACTTACTGCATTACAATAGGTGCAAAGACTGCAAGCAGGGTAAGCACAGAAAACAACATGTGAAAAAAAACTTGTGTGAACAAACACCTCAATCAGCTCCAGAACAGCCACCGACTCCATTCTAAATATCCTCGTGTTTCAAATGAGTCCTAACATTTAGGGTGGACTTTTTCATCCTGAATTCAGTGAAACATTGATAAGAGGTAAGACAGACTAGCTCTCAATTAATTACGTACTGTATACATTTATTTTGAATATCATATCTGAATATTATAGTAGTTTTACATTATCAAATATCACATTTGTCCCTCAGGCATTTATTTGAAACTGTAGAGCGTATGCCCCATACAACCAACATAACCAAATATTTCTTAATGAATTATCCTACAATAATAGGATATCCTAGAAGTGATTCTGTGATAATTAGTGATTTAGGCAGAGGTGACTCAACAATTGCACAAATGCCCACATAGTAATGCCACATACTAAAGGCACACTAATTTAATGTATCAATCATGTCATGTATTTAATAATGTATAATAATGTATTTAAGGAATTAATTAAATGCATTTAATGCAATACAATATAGAAGAAGAGATGAAAGAAAAATGAAAACAAGCACACCGAAGTCCATCTGTGCACATTAAGATTTTTCCCAGAGTAAACTGTCAACACAGAAAGCTTGTTAGCATTATGATTTTAATTATGCTAATTGCAGCTGCAACCATTTATACATTGGCAAACGCTGCACTCAATATAATCAAAAAAATATTGATGTTCCCACATTTTCTTACAGATCACATCAGTAAATCAGCGACAGAGACAGCCAAACAACAAATAAATTAAACAGCTGTTTCTGTCAACGCTGCTGTGGATGGGATGACAGGTTCCCACAGCAAACAGCTGAAAAAAACACATGCTTAACGATCCTCTTTACAATATGTTCTCAGTATGAATTCATTTCGCTCTTAAGAATTGTGCAATGTACGTGCATATTTCATACTCATAATATGAGATCATGTCATATTACGACATGTGCATTTAAATATTGATCGTTACTGCACATGAAGAAATGATGTTAAATAATACGCGTGACGGAATTCAAATCAGGAAACCCATGTCGGCCCGTCTTCAGGCCCCACTTTGAGTCTGCTCTGGCTTATTTCAGTCCTGTAAATAGTGATTATGATAAATGAAAAAGCTGGCCTGAGGCTACGGCCCTTCCTGCTGGAGGGCTTGCAGGCCTCAGGGAAACAGAAAATTCATCATTAATGAACACAGAGGAGAATTCGCCGAGCACCCTCAACAGACCGCGCGTCTACCTCGGAAGACTTCTATCCGGCGTTAATATTGTTATAATAACAGTTGTTATAATAATCACCAGTAGCAACAGTAGTGCACGGGACATGTGATTTCGCCGTGACGCTGCCTCTGCCATTCTTTCATTTCAGATTCACGATCATGCGCCGAGCAGATTCCATCGCATAAACGAAGCCAGCCTTTAACCTGATTCCACCTGCAATATTTAGCACGCCGGCGACAGCGCAGAGGTGACAAAGTGCTGGGCGCAACAGTAAGCCAGCGCTGACGCAACCACGCCTGGCAGCTCTTAACTCCTCGCTCCGAAAATCGCGATTAAGGGCTGACACGTCGCGCTAAATTAACCGGCCGGTATGACAAACTAACGCCGTTAAGGCTTAAGCTCCGCGTGTGGTTCGTTAACCCACGCAGCCCAGCCCGGGGTGGGGTGGAGTGTGGGGAGGGTAGGGGGGGATAACGTGCCCATAGATCCCCCGGAGCGGAGACCGGTCCCCTCTGCGGCGCGGGCCCGACCGCCGGGGCATTAATCACGGGGCTGATGGAGTGTGACCGGGAAGTCTTTAACGACTCCGGCCCGCTTGTTTCAAAAGAATGAATTGCCCGTCACAATTAATGAGCCAAACACCGGTGCCTTGTTTATACAAATGCGACACTTAAAAATCATCCGCTGGCTGGCCGTCGGCCACCGTATTAATCAAATAAACAGCACTAAATCTTAGCGCTGCTCTCTCTCTCCCCTGCTACCGGCGAACGCCCCCCACCTAACACGCAGAACACACACTCGGACAGAGCAACCCGCTTCACGCCAGGTTGACACTTATACATGATGCAGAGGTGGAACCGGCTCTACAAAGAAATGCCTCTTACGTAGGGTTTAGTTTCACTAATAGCCCCTGTAAACAACCAAACCGTGGGCCTATTGCTCAGACATATTGTGAGTGTACATGGTGGCGGGTAATTTATTCTGAGAGCTTCCATTCCAACAGCAAATCTTTTTCTTTCCTTGGTAGCTCTAACCTCTCTCTGAGCATTGAGTTAGCCCATATTAAGGGCGTAATAAGAGCTAATGGCTTGGAACCAAGAATCCTGCATGGGTTCATGTTTGTACTTAATAAACACAGCTAGGTCGACATCAAGCATGAGGAGAAGGACATGGTGCATCTGTTTTGAAACACAAGTTTCGTGGGAACTGCAGAGACCTCTTAGCTCACTGAAATGTCAGTGGAGATGAGGTGCTCCACAGAAGGACTGAGATCATTATCTGTATCTAAAATGCTCAAAGCTTAATTTGCCCCATGAAAGAAAAATTTACACAAACATTATAGTACACTGGGACAACCTTTTTCAATGCAATCACAGGAGGCCTGTCAGTTTGGGTAACAGGATTGCCAAGTCAAGTGCAGCAATTGGTTAATTTTCATAGCACAACTGTACATTGTACAAAACAGAACTGAAGTGTTAACTTTGATAAGGAGTGAAAAACAGCCATTCAGTTTCAATGAACCTGAAAACACTTTTTGTAAGTGACAGTAATTAATACTGAGGGCAAAGGTGAATCCAAATCAAGTTGTGGATTTTCCACAAGAGAAATTGCTAATAATTACTAGCAATGCCTAGGACTTTTTTAGATCTAGGCTTTATTCATTTTAGTTACTTACTTATCAGGGACAGCACACAGTTACACACTTTCATGTCATATTATGTATGACTTATACATTATACCCAATTCAGCCACCTGCTTCTTTCCATCAGGTAGGAAAAATCATCTGCACTCCACAACAAAACACACACACACACAAATACAGGAAAAAAAACACTTTAAAAATCTTGAGTTCATTATTTTCAGTGTCAACGTGGAAATGCACACCTCTGTCTGGAAACTGTCCGAGGAACTGGAAACTGTCTGGAAAGGTTGTGTGATGATAACAAATTTACGTCACTATGCAGTTAAGAGTTAGAAATTAAGAGTTTGAGCCCATTCATACTCTGGCCAAGCTATTGTTGAGTGAAGGCTGGCGTCTAAAATAGTCTGGAGAAGTTTTGTACTGGATTTGCAATGCACAGGATGTAAGTTCAAATCCAAAACGCTCAAAAGGAATTCATTAAGGACATGTCAGAGAGAACAAAATATATTATTTCATACACTATTTAAGGTTTTTATTTTGGTCCAGATAAAGTTCCAGTAAATGTTTACATAAGATAACACACCAGCCCTTTGGCTCACAGTAAAGAGTTGTGTAGTCATACTGTTATCGCAGCTATTCTGATTGCGATCCAGATTCTGGTTCCAGTGGAGCCTATGATCTCTCTGCCTTCCTGCATCACTGAGAGAAGCCCAGCACCCCGGGCTTCATCCACATAAAGCTGGTTGCTCTTTGAAAACCATCTTATTTCTATATTCCTTTTTTTCTGCCAGCACCAAACAGTCATTTATATTATTCTTTAGCACTGAACCACTTAACAGCTTGGAGTCATGTATGTAGGAGTGCCAGAGTAGGGGATGGCGGTGACGTACTTTTCCCTGACCTCAACAGATTAACACAAGACTCCTGCTAAAGACAGCAGAAATGAGGAAAAAGAACAGTCCCATGAGAGTCGCTATCAGTCCAGCCACTGCGCCTGCAAGCTTTATTGTATGTTTGCTCTTTTTCTCCTTTTTCTTCAATGCATGGATGCATGCATGCATACTGACTGCTTTGCGACATTCCATAGCCACACAGAGGCATGCTCTAAGGCCCAGAGTCATTCCAAACGGAATGTTCTATTTGGGAAGGAATTTAAGTAAGTTTTTCTCTTTTGTATTCGAAAGAACACATTTTTGTTCACTCAAATAGTTAAACTCATGACATCGCATGAGAAGCAAAAAGCACAGCACAGGCACTGACCAAGGGCTGTGACTACTTTTCTCCCTCTAGTGTTAAAATATTGTTACTGCTATTAGTTAGAAGTTCAAACTGAGCTATCAATAGCATTAATCAGTTGGACAAACATATGAAGTTGATTTCCATAGCACAACAGGTAGCTGCGGGGTCTCAGCATTTTTCTTATAGTCTTATCAATGTGCATTTCAGTTGACTGAACTAACTCCATTAAGGAATCCTTAAGAGAATTTGAGCCGAGGGTAACTGTATTCCCATGTTTTCCATCCTCTTGCATTTGAACAATCTATATGTCAGCTACTTGGAGCACCACTTTTTAAGTCTAGTAAGAAAAGTTAAAAATTTAAAAAATTAAATAATAAACCCAGGGCATTAAAAATGGTCAGACTCAGGTTACAGTGTGAAAGTGCAGAATTGTACTCATCTAAGGGTGCAAGATACAGAAACAGCTTTATTGGATTATTCTGTAAAAGCGATCAATGCGTAGCAGTAGGAGAACATGAGAGAGGACTGCTGTGTCTCTCAGTACTTTTTTATATTTTACAAAAGGCCAGCAAACGCCAGAACTAAGTAATTTCTCAGTCTCTGTCTGCACAAATGCCACTGAAACTGAAAAACTGTAAGTAGTTTGCAGTATAAGTAGTATTCTAAAAGTCGGCTGCCAGTTCCTTCTGCAGTTCACCTATTACATTTAGAAAACTGCAACATTGCAAGCAAAGAATATATGCAAAGACAAATTACAGTGCTATCACAGGGGCAAAGGCAAAGTCATATTCACAAGCACACACAAACACACACACACACACAGACACACATACACACACAAAACAGATTACAACAGAGGCACCTTTTAGCTTTTTCAAAATCACCCTGCTGCTTACATCATGAAAGGTTATTACGAACTCTAGTTAAATGCTTCCAGCTAAAGTCTAATTTCTTAATAATTTCATTGAGACATGTAATCCAATTTCGGCAGTTCAAATGTATGTCCCCCAGCTTGTTGAGCAAATTACTGGCAAATATATGAAACTACAGTGTATAGTGCGTATTTATTTGGCGCTATTGACAAGCAGAAATGAAAAGCAGGTGGCAGGGAAAATTGTGAAGCTCTTTTCTCAGCTGGTGTTGTTTGCACATGCAGGAGTGTATCTCACACGATAGAAACTTTTGCAAAGACATTCTATGAGATTATCTAATTGTATTTTTTAATTAAAGTTAGCTTTACTGTAGAAACTGATTGCAACAAGAATTCACTAAACAATTAGAATCAACCTATTTTCCCTTAAGGAGTCTGAGATGAGTACAGAGACCCACACAAAAAATATATAGCAAAGAAATGATAATAGCCAGCTGCAGTTAATATATATTGGGAAAAGATGCTACTGAGTACTCACTTCTCCCCTAACTGTGAGGAAAGAATTTAAGCAAGCATTCCATTTCATTGCTCATTTTACATTCACTAAAATTAGCTAAAAATACTGAGTAGAAATACTTTTAGAAAATGTACCACTTGATTAAATTCTTCTTTCAAAGTGAAGGACATCCTAACGGTTCCCTTTCCCCTAGTTTAAAGCTCTTTCCTCTTAAGGGCAAGATGTTGATATTCTATGTAATTATATGAAAAGCACACAAAAGGCCACAACAAACAGACATGGGTCATTTAATGATTACTCGCCGTGTGTATCACATCACATAGGCTCTTGCCGTTGTTTATGTGGTGCTCGGTGATCAGTGCCATTTGCTGACGGTGGCGTAACTCTGCCACTTCCTGTCCGCTTCTCTCCAACTGCTGCTCAAGGGTGCCAAACCTGACCCACGACCATGCAAACATTTAGAGGCATAATTAGTATCCAGCAGCTGAAGCCATTACCCGCTCACCTGTACGCTTCTAATGGGGTTACAGACGGCAGGGCCCTGCAGATTGCGCTGTCGAATTGTGTGCCTGTTTTGTCAGCTGCAACACCCCAGCATCACATGTTCCTGTGTGTTTTCGCTAAGCTAACTCTGCTGCTATGGAAATCACCTGCTGTGGTGTTCAAATGCACTTGTTTTTGCCACAACCACTTTGACTATTCCCTGCCAGCGTAATGGCTATGACTGAGGTTATTGGACTGTCTGTGCCATAAACCATGACAGACCATAGTCTATTATATTTTTGGTTATATTATGAAAATATAATATCAGACCATGTGTATATAAGAGCTCCTATTCTACCAAACAGCATGAAAAACACTGAGAGCTAAATGAGTAAATGAAAAATAGTATTTAGTGACTTGGTACTTAAATCATAATCCCATCATAATTCCCTGGTTTGACTGTGAATGCAGCCAAATTTACATGATCAAAGGATTTTTTTTTGGACGTGCTGTAATTTTGTAACCCCTCCCGACTCGTTTTTATTGAACATCGAACACTGAAAAGGGGGAGCTTATCTGAAAATCTCTCTTGGCAAACGTAATATGTGTGGTATTTGGACACTGTCAAGGAGAACAACAGCAATACTTCTGAGGAAAAAAAATTGCATCACAATAAGATTATGCGAATGTCATATGCTGGTTAGGTATGCCTTTACTGCCCTGTATTAGTGAAAAATATTTTGTTTTTACAGGAGGGAATTCACTCCCTGTAACCTACAAGTAGCAGATGCACGATGCAAGATTGACTGTCAGTCATCAGTGGCCAGTGGGTGTGTACCTGTGAAGACCTTCTGTCTCTCGAGGAAAAAAATTGATACAAGCTTTTTGCAACCCTGAATACCACATAAACCCATTCTTAACTTTGGAGGTCAGCTGGTCAGAATAATTTCACGGACATAAACAATGCTGACATAATTCACCTGCATCAGCACCCTCTCCTGCCTACACAAACACACACCACCACCTCTACCACTGCCAGGTTTACACTGTCACAATAGCAGGAAGAACATGACACCTCCACACTAACTGTGTACCTCACTGAATATGAGTTTGACAGGAGCTCAGCAAACAGAGAGCAGCGCTGGTGGGCAGATCAGGACTGTGAAGTGGTAAAGCTGACGGCATGAGCTGAGCACTGTGATATTTACACCAAAACACAAAGCTTAGACAGTCTCTGGCATAATTCACCCCAAAGAGACTCGGCCTCAGATTTTAGTGACAAAGTTACAATGAAAAAAGAACACTGCCTTAAAGCCCTCATTCAAAGGTAAGGCCAAACCACTGCAGGCAAGGACTTAAAAAAGGCTTCAGTGTTGCACTATACAGCAGGTTACTGCATCCCTGCTTCATGTTAGTTAGGCGTCTAATGAAGAAATATCCACATATCCCCTGCCTCCACATTTCCCACACGGTTACATTGCTAAGACGCGCCAGGCATGTGATACACGGAGACAATGGCATACTGTATCTCAAAGCATCAAAGAGCTTTCAGCAGCCTGTTGAGCTTTCCAGGACACACATTTAAGATTTCCCACGATGCACTTGCTCTGAAAGATGTGTTTTAGAGCAGAGGCTGCTTTAAACACGAACTTATTGATTTGACATTTGCGGTGTCTGTTTTATTTTCCATGAAATTTTGGATGAGAAGAAATGTACACTCTCTCCACAGCAGAGAAAACACAGTCTTGGTGCTGAGGGAATGGGCTTTTTTAGAGGCTTCTGGTACCACAAAGGAAAAAAAAAACACTCACTAAAATTCTAAAAATCTTGCTGTTATGTAAGGCATATTATTATGTTGCAGGAATCTCACAGTAACAGTATACAAATTTGATTAATGTGTATTCAAACTTTAAATGTGGCACAATAATGTTTAACATCAAAAGTTTCAAGTCAGACCTGCATATGTTACAACTCTTGATGTAAATTAAAGTTACACCACAGAAAAGTGATTCATTGACCCTATCAGTTTTATTATTTGCAAAGTCCCATGAATCAGGTGAGGTGCACATATTTTTCTTTGCAGCATGCCAACAGAAGCAAATCAGAATACACCTGCCACATTGAGGATGATATAAATAAACACCCCCGCTGATAAGTGCTTCAAGAGCACAGAAAAATGAAATCGGCCACTTCTGAATTACTGAACTTGAATTATACTCCTCTTGTTTACACACATATTTCTACAATGCCTCAAATATGGATAAACCGACTGCGCAAGCGACGCACCAGATGGTCCAGTCGCGCGTTTACAGACACACATTTGAGACATAATCAAACAAGCTCGTTCTGAAAGAGCAAAAGTCAATATGTTACAGATGTGATCTACGCTTTCAAAAAGTCCACATTGTAGACTACCGTTATCTGTAACATAAGTAAATAAGCAAACTTAAGTAATAATTAGTTTAAAATGGCCACTGCTTCTTCTTCTTCTAATTATTATTATTATTATTATTATTATTATTATTATTATCAACTAATCAGTAGGTGGTGTGACAACTTTAAAAAGTCTAACAAAAAATCACAAAAAATACAGCACAAGAGAGCCCTTCCTTCACGCGGGAACGGAAAAAGAAACCATTTCTAACACAAGTCAATGATTCTGAAATGAACAATTATTGTGTAATTACTCCCTAATTGTGATCATTTGAATTCAGTCCTCAGAAAACATTTCTGAAATCAGAAAACGGTTATCTGGCAAAGCAGTTAAGTGCAGATGTCTGATACGGTGTATTTGAAGATCTTAGCTATTGAACGTCACACCTCTGCCGGATCGTGCTTACAGCCCGACATCAGCCACCTAATAGTCCCTGGTCGATAGCTTTTAAGGTGTTGAGTTAACAGTACAGAAACAAGGGAGAAGGAATTTCACTACTATATTCCGCTCTGAACACTCAGGCAAGGCAAACATGTCACAAGACATTAAGACAGTGACTCGTCGTTATCATTTACAAATATGCCAACCTTCTGCCCTTCTATTAGCCATGCTGCTGGCAAATGGTGATATACCTTTCATTCATGTTTTGCACCGTCTGAACGCTATCTCTAAAACTAAATATTTAAAAATGTGCTTCATTCCAGTACTTCTCTATTATGTCATTCATGACACGAATTATTTCTTACAAGTTTCTCGAACTCTATCTGATTGCTAAAGGCGGAATGAGATCCTCTTTCTATAAGTTCAGCGTGTGTACGGCAAGCTGCGCGGCCGAAAGCACCAACTAGAGGCAGCGTCTAAACTTCTGCGACCGTTTGATCAACTGGATAAAACAAGTCTGTCAAACATTAATGAAAATTGAGTGGTTCTCTCAAAGTACCCAAATGCCTAACTGTACTTCGCGGCCTCACGCTGTCCAGAAACTATAGATTGGAAAAAGTGACAGCCCCTTTGTGTGAGTGTTATGAGTGTCATTTTAAGCACATTTCATGACACATTTTTGTGAAATACATGCCACTTATCACAACAACAGCATGCCGCTTCCATCAGCTCATCACGATAAATCCTTCCTTAACTTATGCAACATGGTCCTAGTACTTAGTCGTAATATAACATTAAATGGTGCTAAGTTATTTTAGAGTAGTTTTGTTTATTTGTTCATTTTAATTTAAAACGTTATTTTTGTATTTTACCTTGTTTAAAAAATATGATGTTAGAGTAATATTTGGTTGTGTATATAATAGGCCCACTTCTCATCTTAAAAAACAGGATTACGAAAACATACATACATATGTATTATACAAAGGTATCATACATTAATTTAACAACATTTAAAAAGATAAATTACAAAAGATAACACGTAAACACACAAAAAACAGATGTCTATGGGCAGATGCTTTGATGTTTTCGTTATTTGTTGCCCATATGGTCTCTTCAATAAACGCTGCCAGCAATGGATTAAAGACACTGTACTTGATAAAACTACTTCCACAAGAAAGTGTAATTAAATGAACTTGCTTCTAGACTATCCGATTAAATAAAAAAAATCTTATTCGATGATTTGCAAACTTTGTATTCGCAAATGTGTGATGAGCTTCTGAGGATAGGCAAGTTAGATTCCGACTATGCTATCCGCCTATTTGGAAAAAAAAGCAGTTTCCAGCAGAAAGCTGCTGCTTTCTAGTGTTGAATACAGTCAATGAACATATTTTGTTCTTCATTGAAAACTGGTCTAGAATGTGTCAAGTTTATTGAATCTGAATACTGACAATCTTTCCTATAAATCATCAATCGTGTCGACGCCTTAATATGTGAGCACATAGTACACCAATGCATGACAGTATCACCTAGATATCTTTTAAATATGGTCATTTGTAAATGCACCTTGCCCTCAAATTATTCAAATTATTTTTAAAGCAATTTTTAATCCCAGGTTAAAAAGGCCAAAACTAATTTGACGTGGAAAGCAATGTTTTAATTTTTCCTAATATTCTCTCCTTCACAAATGCAAGGTTGTCTACGAACACTGCAACTTTCCTTTCTGTCAATAACTAGTGCGCAACGGTGCAATTGACATCTGCCGTCTAAACGAGGGTAACCTCCCAACTAGGAAGGGCACTATTGGCTCGTGCATACTGTGCGATCTCTGAGCAATAAAGGCAGAAAGCATCAATGCAAATCCCAACCGCAAATGCTCCCCATAGCTCTGCCTAAAGTACAGCAACCAAACTGCTAAAAACTCAAACGGACGAATTCGACCGCTCAGATTCGAAAGTGCACGGCGTGTTGGCATTTTCATCAACATTGCGCTAGCTGGAATCGCCAGTCTGTTTTAACACTGTGTCGTAATGGATAGCTAACATTTTGCCCACAGAAATCCACGTGCACCATACTTTGTATGTTGAGTACAACACAGCTGCTACAATTTCCGAGCCATTAGCGAAACATTTCAGAACACTACGACGCGCCGCGGTTCGCAAGTTCGTACCTTTGCGCTGCGGTGTTCGCATCCAGAATCCCCGCGCTCTGCATCCACGAACGGACCGGTGTCATGCCACTGGTGAGCGGCTCTTCTTTCATGGTCAAAGCTCCCCGCGGGAGACTGTCTTGAATGGAGAACATGAAAATAGCCTTTTGTGTCTTTTCCTTAACACCAGTTCAATCTAAAATAATCCTCCTTCGCGCACAAAACAAGGGCACCTGGATTAACGAGCAAAACCAGCTGAAACGGGGGGAAAATCTCCTTCCAAAACACAGCAAGGGAAGCGAAAGAGGTTCTTATCCAAAGACGGGCTCTGTATCCCTTTGAGTTTTCCCCTTAAGTTAGATCCAAAACCAAGTTCAGTGCTCTCAAGATTAAATGGTCTCAAGTTAAAAGAGGGGGAGTGAAAGGCGAGCGTTAGAACCGTAAAGCATCTCAGAGGAGGCTGATCAGCCAGGATCTTGGACACCTTTTCGGTTCAGGGAAAAAGGGAGTGACTGAACTGGTTCAGAAGAAGAGAGCGAACATACGCGCACGGGATTGAGAAATGAAAAGTGGGGTAAAACAAGCGACCGCTTCAAAAAGGAGTAAAATGAAATGATTACCAAACAAGAGGCAGGGATGGACCAGGGAAGGCTAGTTCTCCCTGGGGGAAAGGGGGATTGGGTAGCAAGAAATCTCATCCCCTCCTCCCCGTCTCTTTATGCCTCCTCAGTCCCCGTGGAGCGCACCTTCTCTCGGGTTCTCGAGCTCTCGGCTCTCGGGGGAGCCACGCTTGGACTTGGCAAGGGCGGAGATTCGTCCTTAAAAGGGATAAACATTTTAGATATTAATGGCGTCTCTCGTTTCCTATTGGAGAGAGTCACGCAGTGCGTCATTTTTAAAATTCGCCGCACTAAATTCACATAAACTCGTAGAGGGAAACGTCAGAGAAAGAAATAGCGTTCCTCGCGTGTGCATGGAAACACATCCATGTTTTGCTACAGCGCGGACTAAAGGTTGTTACATTCGTTTCGTCATTGTAAGGCATAGTTTTAGATAGGGGGAAAAAACACGTTGAAAAAACACAAGTGTAGAATTTAGGGCACACAATTACTAGGCTACATATTTTTTGATTTATCCCGATTTGCCTTACATATTGTAATATTAGATTCTGCTATAAAATAAAGACAATGCAAATAATGCACAATAATTTATGCACACAGAGCAGTCTAAAGAGTATTACGACCTGACTTGCAGCCGCGTCAGGCTCGAAATCTAACTTGTGCTTTTTTTGTCAGTATCATTTAATTTGATGCTTGATTATACGTGGCGGAGGTGCACAATGTGGATTATACACACACACACACACACACACACACACACATATATTGACTATATATATATATATATATATATATATATATATATATATATATATATATAGTTAATCAGTGCTTGTAATGATCACCTCTACTGCGCTCGTCCGTATAGGTTATAGGTTTCAAAATTTTAGTGTGCTCTATGTTTATTAAGCAGTACTTTAGTAGGAACTGTACAACCTGAGTACAAAATGTATAAATGTGCATATTTTTGTAATGTACAAATGCCTGTGGGATTTTCCTATTTTAAACTGATTGAATTTAATTGTGGGGTGTTCTCATCTGTATACGCATCCTCAATTAGATACGGTAGACTGTGGACTGTGTCATGTGGATTAAATGATGAAACTGTGAGGTCTCATTTTATCCTTAGCAATTAGGCAACAGGTCCTACGAAATCAACAGGAATGGTGTGTCATACCTGCAGTATGACATTGTATGCAGTCAATCGCATTTTGTAACCTAATTGTCCAGTTAAATGGCTTTATTTCCACTGAAAAATAATACTGTCTCTGCGATTACAATTACATTTCCTATTGTAGTAACTGCACCATTTCTGCACCATACATTGGCATCAACTTATTCGCAACAGACGAAGGTTTGAAAAAAAAAGTCTGACAAGCCGATAATTTTCTCCTCAATCAATTAACAGACAAAGTAGTCTGTCAGTTTTCCAGTACAGTCATTTTAAAATTTGTAAATACAGTTTGAGGTAATGTGAGTTACAAAAATAGTATTCGAGGGAAATAACGTTCACGGATGTTTCAAATTAACAACAAAATTTTGTTCTATTATTATCTAAGAAGGATAACCGTAAATAACATAGCGTACTAGTGAAAATACTACACGCTTCGCACGCTAAATCGGTTGGTACGGTCCCTTGGGGTTACATTGAAAACCTACTGGAGAAAACGGTTTAACATTATACCGAACGCACAGATTTGTTACATTTCATTACGTAAAAATGTCTAAATCAAAAAATGATCTTTATGCCCACTGCATAAATTAAATTGCCTCTGGCAAAACGAAATATGGTAGGCCCTAAATGAGGTAAAATAATAATAATATGGGTAAACTGATTGTTATTGAAGCTTGTCGAAAGTTCTCTAACCTGCTGAAGCAGTCGTGTAAATTAACGTAATTTGATAACGAAATTGGTTTGTGCCTCTGTCAAGATTGTCACTAAGACAATTCGTTCTCAATTAGGACTTATATTTCTAGTACACAAAGATAGGAGTTTGCAGGAGTAGTGGCTGTCAAAATGTGAATTTTGTACATAATACTAATTGCTTCTTCGATACAACCAACGACCTCAGACATTGGTGTAAAATAATCATGACTAAAGCCGAGAGTCCTACTCATTAATAACCATAGAGGTTTTACCAATAGTTTTGCAAGCAAATAACTCTTTGAGACAACAGCTCTCTTCTTTGTCCCTTCCACCAAAGACAGAAGGGCACGATGAAGTCCACTTCGTCACATTGTATTAATGTTTTCGATTGCACGCACTTTTTGCTGGTTATGAGAGTGTTGATATTATTTTCACTCATTTTAGTACGTCTAAATGCTATGCACGCGACGTCTCGCCCAAGCCTCCATTCATTGGCGTCCTGTTGCTGCCCATATTGGCCTCAAAACCCTTGTTCTTGCTTACAACTGTGTTAACCGCTGTGCTCCTCTTTAACTTCGATCAATAGTAATCTCCTCTATTCCCTCTCTTCTGCTGAGGTCCTCATCTAAGAGAACATAATCTCTTTTACCTCTTATTACCTTCCGTGATCTCAGTAGACATACGGTTCTGTAAGCAATACTTGCATATATCTCCTCTCTCTGATACCAAACCCTAAGTTTACTCTATTAACACATGATGTATTTATTCCTTGCTTCATCTTTTGTGTAACCGTGTGTGTGTGTGTGTGTGTGTGTGTGTGTGTGTGTGTGTGTGTGTGTGTGTGTGTGTATGACAATCTCATTAAAATTGTGAAATATTTTCATGTAGTAAGTGTAGTTCGCCTTGCATTGTGAGTGCATTTATACTCGGAGAACAAATCACTTATGACTTGAAATTCACATATCAATTGCCGTTATTATTATTATTATTATTATTATTATTATTATTATTATTATTATTATTATTATTATTATTATACCCCCTGGCATTGAAAGTCACTTTACATAAACTGTCCAGTTCTTTGTCGCTTTTTGTTACAGTGCACCCCAGTGCTCCCGATGGCCACCAGGGCAGTATCTAATTAATCTGCCGATCTCTATCTGCTTGTGACTGATTTGAGAAATTTAGCTGGATTTACGCTGGCACAACCACATATGCCAAACAGCGCTTCAACGGAAGAGGACGAGAGATTTTTATAAATATGCGCTGATGCAACAACTGAGCGCTGACTGAGCCATACAAAGGCACCGCATGTAGATTGCGGCTTGCACTGCAGTAGTACAGAACGAGACAAGAGAGCATTTCACGCCCGAACACAGAAATCACCTTGAGGTGCGTACGTTTCAATGAGCAGCATTATGTTGGTGCGCTAATCGCAACCCCATCCCCTTCAAGTGTAAGGTCTCAGCAAGCCCTGTCACTATGTGCTCGCTACGCTTCCCTGCAAACTAACACTGCGCGGATGCTGTTGGGCAGAGTTCCAGAATTTTGCTTGCAATGGGCATTTTTCGGGTCTCGGGACTGGAGGTAACTAAAATGTAAGGAGGCTAAATAAGTGCTTCTCTAATGTAATGACTCATGGGGCTCTTTCAAACCCTCTGGCTGGGACAAAGGCGTAAGTTGGATTAGGCGACTCCAATGTGTCCTCATGGGTGTTCTAGGTGCTTGGGGTGAAGGGCTTCACTGCATTAATACATTGCTCTATTGGATCTGATGGACCCCTCTGTCCCTTGGAACAGATTACCTTCTTCCTCAGTCCTAGGTTATCAGCCACTCTGACTGGTCTGCTTTCAGTCAGCATCTATTTTGAAGCTGTAATATATTTTGAACTGTTAACCAGAGACCACAGTAATCAGACACTGCCAACACAGAAAATCACACAACAGATATGTGTGATTTGCCAACCTCCTGACAAAGTCCCCAGAGTTGTGCCCTTAATGTATACTTATGGAAACTCTGTTAAATTAATCTTTCACTCAATCATATGTGCTATCTCTAGAAATGACATTTTGGACATTCATGCCTGTCCTTTACATTACAGATAGCATTTCAGATTAAGGAGAATAAAATCAGTAATTGTTAAAATGGTAACAATCATCAACAGAAACAGAGCTAATATACATTAGTTGTGCTGTTTTATTGATTCTGAATCAATGACATGAATTTACAGGAATAATCAGGCCTGGAAAATAAAGTGTTGAGATCTTTGTTTTCTCTCTTGTATTCAAACTTTGAATTTCACAAAAACATCTCACAACAGTATCCTCAAGGACAGCCTTGTGAGTATTGGGGAGCACCACACACTAAACTGGCTTCACATTCATAAAAGGAACATAGCACAGGCTAGCATGGCATAATATTACTGGCTGTAGTTTAAAACTGAATGCAAAATGATCTCATTGAGCACAAAAGTCCTGGTCCACAGACCAAGACCTTAGGCTGAAAAATCGCTTGGAAGTATAGTAATTGTTAGAAAAAATAGGTACGTAGGTAAGTAAGTACTACACACAGCAGCTTGAGTATTAGTCAGAATGTCTATTGATGTTTACACCTTTATGTTGTTCAGTCCCAGCAGATTATTTAAATATCCAAAACATTAACAGTATTTGAAATAACATGTTTAAGCAAGAAATTCATATTCAAAACGCTGAGGAACATAGATTTACTGATAAGACTTGGCATCTTCCTCTCTTACCTTAAGCCGATTTTCACTGCATGGCCCACAGTGTCATCTGCTGGATATTCATGGTAATTCGTGGATTTGGTAAATAGGACCCAGATTTTCCTTTTCGGACAAATAAAGTTGGTTATGATGAGGTTCGTCTTTGTGAAATCCAACTGAAGTGGGATTAATTGATTTTATACTAACCTCACACTGAGATATGGTCATGTCTAATTGCATATGCAGCCAATAATTACCAATCCCAACTGTGTTATAACGAGTGAAACAAAACATATGGATTTTGAAAGAACAAAATAACATTATTAAACAAGAAGAGTATTGAGTCTCAAAACAGATTGAGACAGACCAGATTTCACTAAGGTAAATAAATAGGCCTTTAACTGCATGTTTAAGTTTAGCACATAATCAGCCATGATGGAACAGTTTTACTTTAAAAGTTTTACACATGTATCCAGCCCTCAGGTGTGTTGGCTTCCTCAGTAGTTTCTGCTCCAGTTATCTGAGATATATCCTAGAAACAAGGTCTGACACAATTATGTTCAAACTATATTTTTAATTAAATGATCAAAAGATCTACAAGCAAACTTGCATAAATTATCCTAAGGCTGATGGTTTTGACAATTCCCTCCGCTTGTTTAAACCATTGTAAATTCAAATTCTGTCACTTAACGTTCAACCGCCTCAATGACACCTTGGTCCCTGTTGATAGGGTATTAGCCTGTAAATCACACATGAAACCCAGCCAACACTGACAGAAAACACCTACCATCCTCGACCTCTAGGCGTTGTAGTGATTCCAGCAGAGTTTGTCCAAGGTCTTCAACCTGAGAAATCCCACTTTCTTCCAGTTTCTAAAGCAATACAAATGAAACACAGTACATCATTGATAACCTATACTATGATGCAAGCTTTTCTGGCAGAGCTGCAAACCTGTCATAATTCTGTGGGGATTAGTGCTATAGTTTTGTCACCGTTTAACAATTTGATATGCAAACTAGGCATCTGGCAAACAGTTGTGGTGACATCATGGCAAACAGAACTGACAAACTTGTGCTGTTGCTGTGGAAACAAGTTGTATTAATACTGTAGGCAAACTTGTTGAAGAGGCTTTACAGTTGTGGCAACATTGCAACAAACCACCGCTAAACAGTGTTAGCAAGCCTCTGGACACAAAGGGCAGCAGTGTAGCATAATGGTAAGGAGCAGGGCTCAAAACTGAAAGGTTGCTGGTTCAGTTCCTCGCTGGGGCACTGTTGTTCCCATGGGCAAGGTACTTAACCTGGAACTGCCTCAGTAAACACCCAACTTTATAGATGCATAACATGTAAAAACTGTAACCTGTGTATGTTGCTCTGGTTAAGAGCCTTTGCTAAATGACAATAATTTAGTGTAATGGTAATGTTGTTGCCAACTCATCAAAATTAAAATCAGAAATTAACATCTGAAAGACACCAACTCCTACAACACAGTGTCCCTGTCATTGCACTGAGGTATTGGATTTCTACTTGGCTCAGATGAAAGAATGTCCTCTACTGCCCTGCTAACACCACTTCCAGCAGCAGTCTGGTCTCCCATTAGGTTTCCCATCTAAGTGCTAACCAAGCCCAGCCTCACCTAATTTCTGTCATCCTGCTAGAAAACATGTTGTGAACATGGCAGCTAATATTTTAAATCATAGGTTTGATGAACTTGATCAAATCATATTATTACTACCATCATATTATTATAAAAATATGTTTCAATGGAAAAGGAATGCCTGTTTTTCATGTGCTTGTTTGCCCACTACAGCATTTATACATGGAATGCACCTGTGCTCATAAACATGTCTTCAATTACCACGTCATAGACAAGGTAGAAAAATAACTTATTAGGACAGTAATGCTGCCACATACAGTATGATTTATTATTCATATGGCTCTGGCATTTGGCAAGATAATTTTGACATTTTTATCATATACTTATTTAACATCAAAGTCAATCAAACAATATTGAAAGTTTTCAACTTTTAACCAAGTTAGTGATAGATTTATAATAAAGTGAATGCCTATATGTAACAGGAATTAAGAGCTGTGGCAAATTCTATGCACATTATAATGTCAGATTTACCCTTGTACATTCCTGTTTATATGTAATACAAATGTCACCAGCATCTCTGGCAAACACTGCTACTAGTAGCTATCCATTGTTTACTTACCAAGACATACACCAGAGACACTAATTATTAAGATATATACCAAAACACTCTTTCACATGCCAGACAACTACTTGTAACATTGGCACTGATGTCGAGTGATTCATTGGAAGTTTACCATTAGTGGAAAATAATTTGTCAGTTATAGCTAATGTTTTGTCATTTGTGGCAAACATTTTGTGTTACTAGTGGCTAACATGTAGCCTTTTGGCTATTTGTACCGGACCTCTGGCACTATTAAAGTAAACTGTTTGCCACAACATATCCCCACATATTTCCAATGATTTGTAGCAAAAGTCTTTTTTTTTGGCAAGAGAAACACCACCATTTAGCCTCTGTGATATGAGATCCCTTAGGCTTCTTATAAATAGAACATGGAATAAACTCACTCTCACCAAATCAAAAACCCCCTTTTCTGAATGCTGGAGAGTCTCCTCTTTCTCAGGCAGCTGTTGTTTCAGATCATGGATTTCCAGAGCATGCGTAGACACAGTGCGGTCAAAGATCTCAGACCAGTACTTCAATGCATGAAGGAGACACAAATGCCAACAAATATTTTTTTTTACATCAAGAGAAAAGAAAGATAATGTAAACTACTCCCCAGAACAAGAAATAGCTCCATTTAGTTTGAGCATCTGCTCTTTGGTGTTGACAAGATCTTGAATTTCCTGTATGGTGGTCTGGCTGTCAGATAGCAGAGCCACACTGTGATCATAAGCATCAGCAAGCAGGTGTTCTTGCATACTGTCTTGCAACATTCATATCTTCAGCTCACAGGCCAGAGCCCAATTCTGATCTCCTGAAAAGCTACAGCAAAAATAAGTCTGCAAAAAAAAAAAAAAACAGTTTTGAAATCTAAAAACTTGTTGAAATCTTTGCCCCACAAGCATTGCTCCAGGCAGACAGCAGGATCAGACACAGGATGAGGCTTACAAAGACCTCCTATCATTTCCCACAGAACAATGGAAACTGACCAAGTAAAACTGAATTTTTCATCACCTTATGTCCCTATTGCTTTTGGATGTGTATGTTACATAGTGCTCAGTACGTACTTTAAGTGATTGATTTTTTCCTGTCATAAGATAATCAATCTAAAAAAGAAAATTCTTCCACACTGCAGCTTTGAAATTCAACAACACAACTCTGTACACTAAACAAAGGACAACGAACTGTTCCTTGAAAGCCATGTTCATCAATTATAGTTTACTGGCACTCCTTAATCAACTATTACTAGAATCTGCAAAACTGAATTTTATGAAAGTATTTTTTTGTCTTAAGGATTGTACTTATGTGTTGTATTAAACACAGAAAGTTCACTTTATTCACACTGGCTATGCTGAACTGTGTACACTGATCACAGATACTGCCGTGAATGGAATTCAGACAGTGTGGCACAGTAACTGACCAATGGCAGAGAGGAAAAGTAGGTGTAATGTAAGATAAAGTATAAGGTTACTCATGAAATTAAGATGTCTTTTAGAGTAGTTCTGTCTGCTCAAACATTTGCTTAGCCATATCTGATAGAAAGTGAGATGCTGCTAGCATTTCCTACCTACCTAGCCAAATGGCTGTTGTTTGATATTTTTGACAAAATGAATATTTTTACTGACACACACCTGAGATGCATTTCAGTACCCTCTCAATATTTTCTGCCAAATAATGAGTTATGCTCCAACCACTTATCCTTAATGCAACTGTTCCAGCCTTGCTTCAATCCAATATGGCTGCTAGCTTAATCAGGTGGAGCCGCCTGTTGTCACACCTGAGGGACTGAAATCAGTACCATCTGTCGCTGACAGTACGTAAACATGTTTGGTGTAGCATTTTAGTCCACAAATACACCGTTTGTTCTGTGTCTGCAACCTCTTACCATTTTGATTTCTGAGATTACAGGCATGTTCTGTCCTGGGGGGGTGTTGAATTCAATCACAAAAAAACATTTGATTACAGCAAGCAGGAATTATGTGAAGCATGTGCAGGCAAAGGATCTTTGGAAGGATTTAGAATTCTAAACATCTATTATGTCATAAAATAATTGCAGCTATGACATTTTGCCTTGGTGATTGTTGCTAGCTGGAGTCAAGCAAACAAAGCTTATATCTTCAAAACAAATTCTCCCGGTAGTGGACTGTAAAGCCATTGGCCTATGAGTGGTGAGTGGGGATTTTCAAGGAGAAGAGAGCTTAAAGTCCAGACCTGGCAACCAAACCCTGGACTCCTGCATTGTTTAGAAGATCTTTGATAGGTTCTGTGCTCACTTAAGTGAATAATTATGTTGCTATTAAGAACAAGTGCGGCACTGTTTTCTTGTGTTTCTTTTTTTATTTTGGTGCTGTTTTCTGCCTCAATCATGTACCGCTCTGTAGCTCTTGTTGCTGCTGTGATATGTATTTAAAGTGTGATGCCTTACTAGCCTTGTCAGTCACTCTGTATGGAAGCATCCACTAAATAAATGAATGAATGAATGAATTAACTAATTAAAAGTGTGAATTGCTGTTCATTTCTTTGTTGAACTTCGTACGTATGTATGTAGCGTCTTTCTCGATCCATGGATCCGTATATGGTATGGATCGTACAATTCAGCAGGCTGGATGATAGCGATGAGCCGTCCAGATGATAGAACGTTCCTCTGTTTACGCTAGCTCTGTTCACAAACACCAATGTAGGGCACACATGGCGCAGATCCACTGATCTAAATATGTTTGTTAGTCTCATCATCTGCATCCACTATCTGCCCATCTATACTGAGCTCAAGGCAGGTGCGTTCGCGCAGATCGCTTTGAACTGCACCATGTTACAGGCAGATCACAGACTCGTCGCCGCAGTGACGAAACCGTGAGGTCAAAGTTCACAATAATGGCTGTTCATCTTAAGGAAGAGTGTGTGGGTCGCCCACCGAGGAATACATGAGTATTCAACAGCTGCCGTTGCAACGCTGAACATTTAACCTTTTACATATTTAAGGAAGAGGCAAGTCGGTCCTCGCTGTAGCTCTCTCGTGTTTTAGTCAACGTCGAGTTGCTGCAGGTTGTCTACGTGTCCATACACGGATTGCTAATACAGGCGACAACATGGAGGTGTGGAATGTCCAAGGAAAGAGAACCTGGATCTCATCAAGTGGCTTCGTTCCTTTTTGCTTTTGTGTGTGGGCGCACGAAGGACTGTAGCTGATGTATTATGCCAGCCCCAGTGAACGGAAGACCCAGTGCCTCGTCCTCTGACAATCGGGAATCCCCGGTCGTTTTAGCAACAGGTGAAAAACTAGCACGGCGTCGAGCTGAAAAATGGGCAAGAGAAATCGCAAAAAAGACTGAATGTGGAGCCGGGGAACGCCCATCTTGATTTTTAATGTCGGTACTGACGGACAACATGATTGTACGGGACTGATCATGTAGGAGAGAATATTTACTGACTCGCTAAGTTAGCTAACGATAGATTTGCGATTAAAAATGCCTCGTTTGGACGAAATCGCAAATGTCGCTCTGAGAGTGCCTAGCATACTCATGTTGGACTTGTTATACAAGTGTGACATCGATAGCTTCACGGAGCACCTGAAGGCAAAAAATGAAGACATGCTTTTCAAATACAAATATGTTATTTGGAACCTATATTATGTTGGTAAGTACCCGAGCTATGCCAGAAAAAAGGCTGACGATAACCATCGTCAGATGAGTCATTGCTTGCTAGCCAGCAATCCAGCCAGTGACTACACAGCGTCGCCTCAGTCATGCCTTGCCACAAAATAAACCGTTTTTGCTGTTATCTTGCTACTACGTTAGAGCAGTCAACATAAAAAAAATGGTTTACAGATGTAGGTTAATTCATAATTGAGGAAGGGAGATTAATCTGTGTTTTAAATATCTTTTAGAGTTGTGACAGTATTGTATATAATTTACACGACATACCGTTTTACTTCAGTACAACAGTAAGTGAAACATTTTAAACATTTTGAGGATCTTGCAGAGCTGTGACATTAATGATGAGATAAAAGCACATAAGAACATTTTAAAAAATTGGCATGATCTGGTAAGTGTTGGTTATTGGCTTTATGGACAGGAGCTGCTGTGTCTCTTTCAGGTCACCTGGTCAGTGTGGTGGTGCTGGCCTTACCACTGAGACACATTGTGAGGCTGTACCTCTATGTCCTGACAGTGTTACTGCTCTACGTGGGACACCAAGTCTCCAGGTGTGTGCCAGTGCTACTCCCAGCATCTTTTTTTCACCGTGGGAACCATGCTGATCTGTGCCATGCCACGCTGTGCCAGGCCTGGCCAGACCTGGCTGACAAGCTCGCTGTCGATTGTCTGGTGCAGCTCTTGGGCTGTAGCAATCATGCAATTCAGAATAGAAGGTTTGATAAGCTTTGGTAGACAATAAAGAAGACTGTTCTGAGAGCTGCTTAGCCAGCTTATCTGAAAACCTGGCAACGGTTGACTGTATTTTGTGTTAATCTTGTTTAACTTGTGGTAAGGCTTGAATAGTGTTATGCTCAGACTCACTGGTCGGGGAGTGTTGTTAGCCTGGTCTGACACTGTTGCTCATTTAACTTGAATGAATACACTTCTGCTCTTTTGTGCTGGAAGTCACTCTGGATGAGAGTGTCTGCTAAATAAATATAATATAACTTAATATAATTTAGAGTGGTTTAGTTTATATGTATCCAGCCTCCTGTGATTTTGATGATAAATGTGAAGTTAGCATGGCTACAACAACAGTAATGTACACGGCATTATAGAGGATAAGAATGAAGTTTTGAATTGGGCATGCAGCTAGATGTTGATTGTTCAACATCTAGGTGCACCTCGGCGCATGCTGATGAAAGCCTCCCGTGAGCTTGCTCTGAGAGCTGATTGCCGCAGTGTCACTCCACAGCTCTGTAACACTGCCTTAGCCTGAAGGGTCTGGCTGCAGGGCAGAGTTTAAGCCTGTCGCTGGAGCTCTGGCCGTAGGCCTCAAGCCAGAGGCTGTTGTGAGGACAGCTTATATAGACGTTATCATTGTGTTCAGACCTGATTTGCAGTCCTTCTCTGAACCGTAACGAATACGTTTTGCCCTGTTCAGCTGAACTTGATCTGGCCTGAAACCTGTAGTGTATGCTGACGGTCCATGTGCATGTGAGCCTTTTTAAATCTTTCACAGAGACTATGTGCGTGGAGAGGTGCATTATGGGTATGAGGGAGCTGTGTATCTGGATTCATTGGCTTTCAGCCGTTTTGTTGCTGCACTGACAAGTAAGTAGGTCGTTATAACACACATGACACTTCCCACTTCACACATGTATTTCTTATTCTACTTGTTGTTCAAGGAAGCAAATGACTGCTGATCCTATCTTTGCTTCTTTTGCCTGTCTCTTTCGTCTTGTCTTCCTGTTATTTAATTTCCATACGTATGGTACCTTCCATATTTTTAAATACCCCCTGGCTAAATAGGAAAAGCATGCTGTAAGAGGTTGGCCATTTTGGTAAACACTAATTTGAATAGTATTTTGCATAAGAAAGTCATATTGATCCCTAATATTTTAAGCCAGAAAACACAAGGTTCTCTATACACATGTCTGTAATTAGTATTTTGTAAACCCTCTTCTGGTGTACGTTGCCTTGACAGGATGCTTCCTGGAGTGTGTTACAAGGTTCTGGCTCTTCTTAATAAAATTGTTCAAGCATTTCCCCCGTCAGGAAAACAACTTTTTAAATTACATTCTGTTATGCTTCTTTGCACATTCAATATGAAGGACCTTACTTTTTCCTCAGTAAATTATTCCCAGTGATTAAAAAATGTGTTAAGGTAAACCAGGTCAACTTTTGCAGCGCTGTAATTCGGTTAACGTCTTATGTCTATTTCGAATATATTCCTTTTGCATGTGTGTGTAAACGTTTCAGTCTGTTGGTTTTTCCTTGTGCTTCCCTTTGCGCTTGCATGTGTGTACACAACAGGTCAGATCATCCTCAGCACACTGTGTGCCTTCCTCATGAAGACCAGGCAGGTGTGGCTCTTCTCGGCTCACCTGCTCCCCCTGCTGGCTCGCCTCTGCGCTGTCTCCCACGCCACGCTGGTCACCGCAAGCTCCTTCGCCATGGTGCTCACAGGTATCGAGGTGGCCCTCTTCCTGCTCTACAACCTCTTTGTGCCCTACCAGCTGGCCAGGGCGGCGTACAGGGAGGTCCTGCAGGTGGAGGTGAGGACGCTCTTCTAAGTGGGGAAGTTATTGGAACACATATGTGATAAAGCTAGATCAATACTGCTTTCCAGAGAGAAGGCTTGGATTTTATATTATGTGTATGTTTGAAATATACAGATTTTATGAAGACTGGGTAACCTCTGCCCTCTCGTGCTTCTTTTGTGTATCTGTCTGTTTTTCTCTGTGTCTCTCCCAGGTGATGGAACTGTACAGATTGCTTGCATTGGGGGTCTCTCTGTGGAATCAGTTTGCTGTCCCTGTCCTCTTCAGTGTCTTTTGGTTCGTGCTGTTCATGGTACAAATTTACTCTCACGCCACAGCCAGCAATAACTTCGTCAACCACCAGGGGGTGCTCTTTGTGTTCCTGACCAGGTACAGCTTGCCGCTCACTTCCTTTTGAACTGTTTAAGCACCAGGTGGATTCTCCCGTGTAGTGTGCCAAGTTTGAAAATGTTCTCAGTGAATACTGCCCTGTAATGAAAGTTGGACTTGGAAGAATATGTTTGGTTTCAGCTTCAGCACCAGCACAGTAAAGCTTTTTCACATTTCACCAGCGAGGATGCTCCGAATGAATGCAATGGCTGGTTCAGGTTCAGCCAGTTTAAGGGAAAAGGTACATTGAGTGTGTCTGTGGGTTGGTGTACTGGCGGTCTCACTTCCTGTGTGTGTTTCCATGTAGTGTCTCAGAGTGCTGTGCCACGCCCTATTCCCTGCTGGGCCTGACCTTTGTGGTGTCCTACCTGGCCCTGGGGCTGCTCAACCTCTGCAAGTTCTACCTGGGTGGCTATGCTGCTGTGCAGAACGAGAATGTCATGCACAGGTAAGGACACTACCGTAGGTTCTGTTCCTGTGGTGTGTGTGTGTGTGTGTGTGTGTGTGTGTGTGTGGTTGTTAGGCGTGCTTGCCATGCCTCTTATTTGTTTGCTTAACAGACATTCCTATCCAGGGGGAGTTTCATTGTGTATATTTTGTACATATGGTCCATTGTCACAGCTTGATATTAAATCAGTTAGTTTAGGTTTACCAGCAGAAGTTTCTCCACTTGCAGTCTGGCTGCCTTTTGGTTTGTAGGGTTTTAGCACCTGTAATGTGTTCTCAGTTTCATTTTTGCTAGTGTGCTTGTTTTATGGGGTGGCAAAGGTGTATTTGTGTGTGCATTTTTCTCACTGTGGTGTGTGTGTTCAATTTGTGCATTTGTGTGTGTGCATGTGCGTGCCTGTGCACGTGTATGCGTGTGTGTGCATGTGTGTGTATAAATTGCACTGGCTGACCCGCTCTGTCCCTTCCCCTGCACTCAGAGGGGTGACGGAGGGCGTGACCCTGCTGCTGCTGGCCCTGCAGACCGGCCTGCTGGACATGCAGGTGCTGCAGCGCACCTTCCTCCTCAGCATCATCCTCTTCATCGTGGTCACCTCCACCCTGCAGTCAATGATCGAGATCACCGACCCCATCATCCTCGCTCTGGGAGCCTCCCGCAACAGGTCAGCCAGTCAGAGAGCACGGCTCACACACGGTGCAAGCAGAATTTTACAGTATACCTTTACATTTACATCTATTCATTGTGGCAGACACTGTTATCCAAAGCAACAAGTGAGACAGAATACAACACAAGTGAGGTAGAGTACAGCACAATGTGTAATAGGTCATGGCCTAGCACACAAGAATTTTAGCGGAAACATTTATTAACAACATGTTCGAATAAATCAGATAAAGGCTTATGTTCTCTCATGATTAAAAAAAAAAAAACTTTTTGGTAGATGCAGGGTTGTTTTGGCAGTGAATGCTTTTCATGTTATCTTTCGCGCGGGGTGTGTTTCCTCTCTAAACGAGTATCTGTGTGTCGGTAGCTGTGTTCCTCTGCCGCTTAGTGCAGGTGCACACTTCCTGTTGTTGGTTTTACTGTGCAGCTGTCAGAGCAGCCTACACTGCTGTGCACAGCAAAGAGAGTGGAAGTGCAAGTGTGGGCTGGGGAACTGATCTGGGACCAGTCCCTATGCACAGCATAGAGAGCAAGGGTGTGGGAGGTGTGGGAGCTGGGGAACTGATCTGGGACTTGTCCCTGTGTAAGCCTTAGACAGCGGAGGTGTGGGGTGCAGGTTAAGAGCTGGTACCTGATCTGGGGCCTGTCCACAGGAGCCTGTGGAGGCACTGCCGGGGGCTCAGCATGTGCCTGCTCCTTCTGATCTTCCCGGGATTCATGGCGTATAAGATCTCGCAGTTCTTCCACATGGACTTCTGGCTGCTCATCCTGGTGTCCAGCTGCATGCTCACCTCACTGCAGGTAAGGGGTCAGGAGTCCTCTGAAACACAGGCTGGAACAGTCATGGTATTGCAGAACACTGTGTTCCCCACTGGCCTCCATTAACCTTCCTAATGAGTTTGTCAGTAGTTGACTAAATGCCTCCTGTGTCCCCTGCTCTCGGAGATGTGTAATTTATTACATTACGTCATTGTCATTTAGCAGACGCTGTTTCCAGAGCGACTTACATAGGTTACAACTTGTACAACCCATGTATACAGCTGGATATTTACTAAGGCAGTTGTGGGTTAAGTACCTTGCCAAAGGGTACAACAGCACTGCCCGAGCGGGAAATCAAATCTGTCATCATTCAGTTACAAGCGCTGCTCCTTACCACTACTTCTCACTGCCGCCTGTCTCACAATACGTGTACCATTTCACAGTATGCTCTCACAGGTGGTAAAATAAGTGCTTTGTTGAAGAATAATGTCCACCATGTAGGAATTTCATAAGGGAGGTTAAATCTGGGAAATATTAACTGAAAAGTTATCAACATGTCTCTTAATGATTTTAGGAGGGTGTCTCTCGTTTGCCTGGTGTCCTGTAAATCTGAGACCAAGTATGAGCTGCCGTAGATATTGGTTCATTTCAGGGTGACCTGCTTAGCATTGTTTCTTCTGCCAAAACAGCTGGCTTTAGTTGACAATGACTCAGTGCAGAGGTGCAAAATTTGGCAAGTTAAAAAAAACATTTTGTCCTGTGGTTGCCCAGGTGACGGGTACCCTGCTGATCTACTCACTGTTCATGGTGGAGCTGGTGAGGCGGGACCCCATCGAGAGCCTGGACGAGATCATCTACTACGTGAATGCGGTGAGCCGGGTGCTGGAGTTCCTGGTGGCTCTGTGCGTGGTGGCCTACGGCACCTGGGAGTCGCTCTTCGGCGAGTGGAGCTGGATGGGCGCCTCCGTCATCATCATCCACTCCTACTTCAACGTCTGGCTGCGCGCCCAGTCTGGCTGGAGGAGCTTTCTGCTGCGGCAGGAGGCGGCCAAGAAGATCAACTCCCTGCTCCGCGCCACCGCCGAGCAGCTGCAGCAGCACAACGACGTCTGCGCCATCTGCTTCCAGGTCAGCCGGGGGTCACGGGGACTTGTGGGTGGGTGGGGTCAGCCAGTGTTGAAGTAGCTCCGTGTTTACCTTTCAAGAATAACTTCAGCTTAGTGTTCTCTGTCCAGCAGGTCTTGGAAGTTTTAAAGAGGAATTAAGGAGGAAATTAAGGATTCAGAATTAAAGAGGAAATTAATCCAGACTAATACTGGTTAATGGCGGGCTTTATCCAGATAATTTGACTGGCACCTTTGTGGTACATCTGCTACACCCAGGGCCGTGAAAACTCAGATGCAAATAGTTTTATGTTGACACATTGTGCCTCTCTTTTGTTTTTACAGGAGATGAACTCGGCTGTGGTGACCCACTGTGGACACTTCTTCCATGGGAACTGCCTGCGCAAATGGCTGTACGTTCAAGAGACCTGCCCTATGTGCCACCAGCCAGTCAAGCCCACCGCGCCTCCCCAGGGCCCGGCTGGTGGGGAAGACCAGGCCACCCCAGCTGAAAGGAGGAACGGGGCCTCTCCAGCTGGGGAGACAGAAAATCAAGGTCCAGGCTCCGGCCCAAACTCTGAACAGACACCACTGAGCGCCGCAGGCCAGCAGCAGGTGGATGAAGTGGTAATGGCGGAAGCCGCTAACGGCTCAGGTAACGCGGATGTGCCCCGCGGCCTTGGCAGAACGCCTGTGCAGGGCCTCCGCTTCAACGCCAGCGGGGACTTTGTGGGCCTGGCCGGCCCTGTGCAGCTCTGCAGCCCCGAGGGGCTGGGAGTGGAGCAGCTGGTGAGGGCCCTGGAGGAGGAGCACCTGGAAGGCAGGAACGGCTCAGGTCTACATAGCAAACACGGCACGCCTCACACCAAGCTGGATCCCGGAGCCAAAGACGACGGCGTTTGTGGACAAACAGAGTTAGATGAAGAGCAGATTCGTTCAGAGTTGAGACAGAGGAAACCCCTGCTGACAACAACCTGATGGGCAATGAGGACACGCCCATGGACGGTTACGATGGGTGGGAAAGTGGGGCCGACCCATGGGAAGTGGGCCAGCACAGACCTCCTGTGGGGAAAGCCCCTAAACCTGCGACAGTGGGGAAAAGTGATGATGAGGTTAATATAGCAGCTGCGGCAGACCCCCACCCTCAAAGGCAGGATGGCCCCCTCAACGCATCAACGGAGAGCCACAGACTGCTGCAGACGGGGGGGTCTGCACAGACCGGACGGAGCCCCGAATGAACAGGCCAGGGCTGCAGTGGCGTCAGGAGGGCAGCCACCTGCGCAGACTTTGCAGACCTGGGGAGGCCAAAGACACAACTGCAGGTGTCGGGGTGGGGCCCTGATGGCAACAGGATCATGTAGCACTGAAGGGAAGCTCCACCCAGCCTCTCAAATTGGTACGCCTTCTGTCCATGTACGGTCCTAGGAATATATATGTTGCCTTTTAGTCCTGCAAGTACAAGATGTACTAACATCTCAATATTCAGATTCGTCAAAGAAAAACTGTTTTATCATGATTGGAGAGGGAAGAGTAACGTGCAACCTGTGGACCCTCGACAACGCGCAAGTATGTTGATTTGAAAGCAAACAAAAAAAAGTGTATTGTAAAATTCTGATTCTTACTCAAAAATATTACATGAGTTTAAGTATTTCTGAAAGAGGAGATTGTTAAAATTATATGTTTCTCCTCAGTGAAGACATATCCTGAACTTCTGTTGCCATCCTTGTTATTTGAACTTGTGAAGTTCTCCATCTTTGTGGGTTCTACTTGCTTTCAGCCTTCAAACAGGGAGTCAGTGCAAAGGTACAACTCTTATCAGGTCATTTTATTTTATATATATATTTTTTTCAAAATGTAATGAGTAATTTAATTTTATAAGAGTATCCTGAAGCAAATTCTGTCTGTCTCTGTTACTTCAGAGCAAAAACGTAGTTCTGCCAAAGCTGATGCTTATTGTAGTTAACCTGTTAGACTTGTATGCTCGCCGGGCATTGGACAGGGGCATCTGGAGATGACAGTTTGCCTGGTAAAAATCTGCCTCTGAAGCACAAACCTTACAGACGACATTTCCTCTGAGCTGCCTTCTCAAAACTGTGATGTACCAGAAACATGAAGTTTGTATATATAAATGATATTGCAAAATCCCTTCTTCAGTGGCTCTTTTGTGTTTGTGCGGGAGTGAGAGAGAGAGAGAGAGAGAGAGAGAGAGAGAGAGATGACTAATGTAGTTGTGTTTGCTGGACTCTTGAGTTGGCATGTCATTGTGTGTAGGCACCTTTAGGTGTTTCTGTTTATGTTGACATTTAATTATTATGTGAGGGAGCTATGAGGAGGACTCAGTAGTTTGCTAAGAGTGAAACCTTAGGGTGTCTCTACCAATGTATTTTTTGAGTGATGATACATTTGCAGCGTATTTGTAAGACTAACTGAGGGCTCAGAGTAAGCCCCTCTTCAAGAGCACCGAACATAATGGAATTGTATCCAGTTGAAACATGATGTTAAGGCGCACAGCGAGCAACACACTTCATTTGCTCAGGTGCTGACATCATAGAAGCCTTGTTTGTTTCCAGTTAGCAACAATCGATAAGGCATAATGTGATATGGAAAAGGAACATCACAAATACCTTTATGACCTCATAGAACTTTGGACTTTTTTCAAAGTTCCTTTCCCCCTGTACAGTCCATATTATTTTTACTGGTAAAATTGTGAGAGATTTTTGTGTTTCTGCTGTTTGCAAGGGCATGTTAATGAGGTCAGATGATGAAATGGTAAGAAACGGCATATTTCAGAAATTGTGCTTGGACTAATAATGCAGCTCCAAGCATGTTTACATGTGACCAGAAGGAGATGGTGCTGTTTTTTAGACCTCCAGTTGTGTTGAAATCAAGTGTTAAATATAATTAAGAAATAAAATCCATGATTGAAAACTAGTTGCATACAGACTAGCTTCATGTTTTGAATCATTTGCTCTGTTGTACAGTCCTCAATAACAATTCATTTCCATTGTCTGTCTCAAGAAAGGAATAACATTTCTTAGAATCCAAAGCACTGTTCGATATGCATACCAGCAGAAAACCAGAAATGACATAGGGTTGCTTCTGGGTTTGTCTTGAGGGATGAATCCGATTTGGATCAGTATATAGATACACTTACATTGTCTTGTGCTGGAAGTCGTTCTGGGTAAGAGCATCTGCTAAATGAATGTAATGTAAAAGTCAGTTCTATGGTGATACTAATACTGTTCCATTCTAGGATATGATAGATACTCTAATGCAGCAGAATCGGACTTTTGCCCAAGAGCTGGAGGATCAAATCACTCGAAGCCAGGTGATGGAGGAGATGCTGGCTAAGGCTCGTGACGACATGGCTGAACAAGCCCGGAAGATCAGGGACCTGAAAGAGCAGCTCTGCGAGAAAGAGGATACCCTTCAAATGACAGAACAACAGATGGCAATGGTTTTCAATGTGAGCTTCTCCTTTCATCGCTCACTTGAGAAATCCGAGGCCTGTTTTACCAAGAAACATTTAGACCAGTGCAGTTGGGGCTAGGGCTAGTACAATGCTAGAATGTACAATGAACAGATCTGATGTACTGTAGCAAAAAGGCACAAGAGGACAGAGTGTATCACCAATATTGGAACAGCTTGGTGAGTTGTAAGGGTCAAAGCCAATTACCTACTACCAACTTATCCACAGCAATATTTCTGATGTACAGACACTAAAGCGATAGAGCATATGTAAAACAAATCTGTATATTACTGCATTCGTTATCTCTACGGCAAATAGGCATCAGTGTTTTAAACCTTGTCGTTACAATAATCACAAATAAGCATCATAAAGAAGCTAGACTAGCTGTATAAACAGAATAAAGTCCCTATGTTGACAGAAAATCATCCAGCTACAGCAAATGTGTATTGTTTTGTTGGTGTTTTGCATTGTTCTGCTTTCAGTTTGTTGTTTCAACAATTCCTGCTTTACATCAAGGATTTTTCTGTTAGCCAGCTATCTTGTGTTTGCTAGCAAGCTAAATGGTGAGCTTTCAGACCTTTGGCTGCTGATATTTATGACGTGATTTGATAGGGTACTGCAGAGTCAGCACCTAATGATACCTAGACAGAACAGGTCCAAATGTATGTGAAAGTCCTCCTTCTTCTCCAGGTTTTACAACACTTTGTTATCAGTACAGGTGATCATGTTCGAGCTATGCGTCATCGGAATAGTTTTACGTATATAATGGTTTTACCAAGGCTAAGCTTCCTTAATTAATCAAAAATAACAATCAAAAATGCAAACAACCAGAACTAAAACAATCCATCTCATTAAATGTAATGTGTAGTTAACAATGGGCACCAATGTAGCATAGTGGTAAAGAGCACCAGTAAATATCCAGCTGTATAAATGGATAATGTAAAAAATTGTAACCTATGTAAGTTGCTCTGGATAAGAGCATCTGCTAAATGCTAATAATGTGATGTAATAGAAACACATTTCCGTCTTCATGTCAATCTAGATCTATTCAGCATGCCTCGTCACAGATTGCTAAATCTTCTTTTATTCAGAAATTTGAGGCGAGCGCACAGGAGAAGTTCAGAGGCCTGCTGGCTCTCCGTTCTCAGGTGGAGGAGCTCAAACAAACTCTGCAGGAGTCTCTGCAGCAGCTTGAGGTTAAGGGTGGTAGGTGTTCTCTGTCTCTGCTGGCTGGGCTTCGTGCTGTACTCCACAGGCTAATACCCTACCCACACAGACCAATCACCGAGTCACTGAGATGGTTTAAAGTTAGATGATCAAATTTGGACTCACTCACTGGTTTAATCAGGTTATATAAGACAAAACTCTCAGGCTTATGAGTTTCTTAATCATAATCTGCATTCAACTGTCCAAGGATAACTTGGTTAGATCAACATCTGGTTCTAATTCATGCTGTTATGGACAGATGAGCAGAGGAAAAATGCAGAGGTGGAATCCCTGAGAAACGAGTTAAGGATGCTAAAGGAGGAAAACAGTCGTCTGCTGACCCTCTACACCAGCACTGTGGATGACAACGCATTCCTGAAAGACTCATTTACACAGATTCAAACTGAGATAAACAGGTATGTCGTATTTAGCATAACTCAGTTATAAAGCCATCTGAACAAGCGTTATTTTATCCACACTAGTGCCATCTCATTGAAGGTGGTATGAAGCTAACCATAGTCCCAGTGCTGTGATCACAGTAAAGAACAGCTTTAATGGCTTCCCGGGTAAATATTAACGCGGGCTGCTGTTCACTGCAGACTGCAGGGTCAGCTAGGCCTCGGCAGACAGATGCGCGTAGGCAGTCACCCTCAGCTGCAGCCTCAGCGTCAAGATGTCCGAGATCCTGAGAACCAGCCTTCGCCAGAAGCTTCCAGCTGGGTCACTGTGAACCCAAAGGAATCTGACCTTCCCTCTCCCAGACGACAGCAAGGGAGGCAACACCGCACCGATAGCACGCTGCAACACAAACCGGGGAAGGTGCCAAGCGGACCCGACCGCCTAGAAGGGCCTCTGCCCCCCCAAACTTTCAGCTACCCTCCCTACTCGGAGGGCACAATCTTCAGTGACAGCCAGCCATCACCTGAGAGAAACTCTGCCCGTCTCCTTAACCCAAGTAAGGAATACGGCGCCCTCCAGAGGCATCTCTCTGAGGCGCAGATCCTGACCAAAGAGATGGACCAGTATGTCCAAGACTGCTTTCAAGTTCGACAAGAGGCAGACTCAGTGACCAGGGTGAGCCAGAGGTGGATTTTGCCGGAATGCAAGTGTACACATTGATCATTTTCATTAATGCGTGTTTATCTTATAATCAGTTACATACTTTTTGACCATTTTGATCTGGGATGGCCGTGTGAAGCCCATTTCCACATATTAGTATGGGGTTGTTTTTTCTGTGGACACTGACTCTTCTTTCAGTTAAAAAATAAATAAATAAATGAACTGGGAAAAAAACGCATCCAGAAAAGGCAGCTTCAACGCCAGCATTGAAAGGACAGTGGGAGGAGATGTATAGAGGTGAATCAACCAGACATGACCTTGTAGGATTGTTAGACCCTGGATTAGTTTATGTGGTTCTGTACAAAGTAAAAGGGCATAGGACAGGGGTTAGTTCAGGTCGGTTAATCCCGGATCAGAGTTTGGGCTCACAGGTGCACAGTCTGCCAGGGGTAGTGTTAATAATGGAAGGAGTTCAGTGGGTCCTCAGATTTCATAAACCTACCATATGCAATGGTCATATTTGTGCGGTTACTTTTTAGGGGATGATAGAGTATCTGGTGCAGCAGAACCGTGCCTTTGCCCGTGAGCTGCAGGAGCAGAGGATGCGAGGCCAGGAGATGGAGGACATGCTAGCCGAGGCTCACGAATACAAGGCCATACTGATGTCTAACAGCCAATCCGCTGTGGAGGAGCTCCGGGCCTCTATCCGCACTAAAGACGAGCTTATCGAAGTAAAAGAAGCTGCTCGATTAGCTTCGGAGTTTAGTTCGCATTATCTTTTTTTTTTCTTTCACTCATAAAATGGCTTGGCTGTCATCTGTGTCTCCTGTCTGTGTTTAAGGAGCTGAGTGGGAACTACATTGCACTAAGGGAGGAGAACAGCTGTCTCCAGGCCCTCTACAGCAGCGTTGTGGAAGAGAACAGGCGCCTGAAAGACTTCTTTTCCCAGAGCCAAACTGAGATAAAAAGGTAAGCCCTGTGTCACATTAATCACATGATAATTCATCTCAATTAGTAATGCTTTGATTATCCACCATAGTGTATTCTCACCCATCATAGTATGAAGTTGCCCATGGTGCTGGTGTCACAGTCACAGTAGTTTAGGACAGGTTACTTGCTTCTTGGTTGAATATTAATAATGAATCATGTTCATTGCAGGCTGCGGGTTGAGCAGGACTTCCAGAGACAGATGCTGACAGACAGCCAGCCCCAGCTGCAGCCTATACGTACGGAGCTCCAAGATCAGAGGGAGATCCAGCCTGCTCCAAAAGCACCCACACTTGTCTCGACGGACCGGAAGAAACCAGGCCACCCTTTTATGCGGCTAAGGCAGGCCAAGCACCAGCAGCACCCTGCAGTGCAGACTGGAGCAACGGCTACTGAGGAAGCCAGCACACCTGAGGGCTAAATACGAGTGTCAGTCAAGCACTTTTAAGCATTTTATTAAAATTCATTTTTGACTTCAGCCTGGATTCATCTTATTTCTGCACTTGCATTGTAGTAGGTCTATACAAAGAATGAATACTACTTCATCATGATGTCACAAGGAATTAACTAATTCTAATGGCTTCCTTTCTGACTTTTCCATGTAGAATTGTATACACAGCTTAAGTCAGGTCTCTTGTGTTCTATTTTTTCCTACACTCCAAAGAGCCATTTTTTTACAACTCATTCACTGAGGACTGATAAATTGGTAAATTTCTTATTTTTTTGAAAGCCAGAGACCCAGGTTTCTGTCCTGGTTATCAATTTCAGCATTGTATACTAGTGACCACTAGAGGGAACTACAGTACAATATTATTATTAGAGCTACATTAGCGTAAGTAACTAGGCTATACTGGTATAAAGTCTTGTATAATACCAATACCCCTCAATCTATCCACAGAAACCTCAAGGATGGAATACATCAAACACATGTGTTTCTGTATTCATTCAAGTCAATGCAATAAATATAATTCACAGTGCCATGTTGTGGAGCAAGTGAATTGTAATGTGTAATATAATAAATGTGACGAGTAAGGCTACTCACTGCAAGGTTCTTTTCTTTTTTCCAACAGGCTTTTTTACAAGCAGTTTTGGGTCTTATTTTGCATAGAAATGATATTAGTAATAGCTGGGAGTGGCTTTTAATAGACATAACTTTAAAGTATAAAGGTATGGGGACCCCAGACCTAGTCTATCCCCACTTCTTCTACAACACATCAAAGAACAAATAGATCTTTGATGTGCATTTTTCTTTTTACAGTCTTCTCTGTCTGTTTTATGCCTGGTACTGTAGTGACAGAGCGGTGGGGAATAGGAATTAAGTTCTAGCACAGCAGTTTGTAAGCTGCTTTTCTGTTGAATGACTGAAGTCCTGAGGCTGTCTAAGGGCCACTTAGTTCAATATGGAATCCACATTATCCCATGATATTTTTAATAAGCAGTTTAATGTATAATTCCTTTAATGGAGGATTACAGGGGATTAAGACATGATAGGGTGGGAAAGGGGTACTCAAATCCCACCAAACTCTGAATACCCTTTTTTAATAAAAATACAAAACACTACTACAGGCCACGCTCAAACAAGGGTTCAAAGTAGTTTTACTTGGAGTGTTTTTTCTTTTCTTTTTTAAAATTAAAGTTAGAATGTTGTACACTCTTGAGGAATCCATGATTAGCACTGCCAATAGAATTCATATATATGGTCTTATATAGTATGTACTTAATTTATTTCCCTGTTCATGAACCTGTTGTGTATGTATATTACACAGACTGCCGCATATCAGAGTAATAATATGTGTTTATTTGCTTGGCAGACACAGATTTTCATATCTTACATTTTCGCATTGCATTTATGTCTCAAGATATTTAGTGAAGCAACCCTTAGTGAGCACCTCATCTGGGCATAGAAGCAGCAGCTTTTAGACTATTAAAATGAGATTCTGATTAGTCCAGCAGACCGTTACTGAAGATTCATTCACTGAAGTGTAACTGCAGACAAGTTTGTCATGTTTGTAGCGAGACACACCAACTCCAGGATGATCTGTGGATAAACCGGTGCGCTAAAGATTACCTCGAAATCCCTTTCGATCCTCCCTCCGGCTAAGATCCACAGGTCCCCGCTGAGAGTGACGCCCGCTGCCTAGGGGCCGTGACAGAGGCAGGGAAGGACAAAGTGGACGAACCGCCCGTGGAACAGATAAAGGATGCACATTCTCTTCCCTGACTATGGACGTTTAGGTATAAAAACCCCATTGGCGGGGAGAGGGCGACTTTTAAATTCCAGGCCGTTCTGAAGTAGGCCAGTCTCATCATGCGTTATCAGTGCGGGCGGAGCCCTTATGGGGAGTCGCTGTGGGAGGCCTTGGCCCAGCGATCTATATAGGGAAACACTTCAGGGCCAGCCGGGAGCGCGTGGGTAAGTGCCACTGATTTTTAATGAATGTGTGCGTTCTCTGTAGAAGCGCTCCGGATGTTGTCCGCTTGAGCGCACACAGCCTGCAGCAAGGCAAAAACGCTGTCTCATCGCAGGCTGTTTCCTTACTTGAAGGAAGGAAGATTAAAACACATTTACAGTGATGTGATGAGGAATTTTCCATGTGCAAAGGTCCGTTAATAAAAATTATCCCAAGAGCTCACTTTCTCTGTTAAGCCTGACTGTGCAAGCGGATTGCGCAACCACAGGCCTCTGCTGTCAGCCGTGACATAACACTTATGAAAGCCCTGCAGTGCAGTTATGTCCCAGTCGCTCATCCTGACTCCTGTGTGTTTATCAGATTAGGAAGCAGGAGTGCTGGTGTTTGTTAGTTTGAATCAGTACAACATGCTAACATGATAGTTTTTCAAACTTGCATGAAAATATTACAATTCACACAATTATGTAGGTAGGCCTACTCTGTAAAGAAGAGCATTTCAGGTAGAACAAAGCCTCTTTAGAGGTACTCCTTACTACTCATTACTGCTAATGTGAAGAGTCAGGCTACTCACCCATGCATGAGTGAGGTTTTCATCCAAAACTGCTTGTTTATCGTATCAGCATTCACCATCTGTCCCTTTGAAATGTTCTAATTGAGAAAACACAGCTTTCTGTATTTTCTTTTGCCATGGTGCATCTTGAACAACAGGTGCATGAAACTGATATAAATACTCGGCAATCAATCGGCTCCTCGTTTAGGCTTAGGGCTTAGAGTTACTCAGGGTCATGAGAGAAAATCCTGTTATGGCTGAGTCAAGCCATTATATCTGTACATGTGGAGGGCCTTGTGCAACTCTCTTCGTATATATGCACAGCTATGCAGTCTACGGAGCATGCCTCTCATACGAGGGCTTCCATGCGCTGCAGGCCTCAGAGAGCAGCATCCTTCTCTGGGTGTCTGGAGCAGTGCATTTTGGGAGTTGGCTCAGCAGCCATCTTTAGAAAGTTTTTAAAGGTGACCTCGACTTGCTCTCTAAAACAAAATCAAAACGACCAAATTAATTTAACAATTATGCCAAGATGGAGACTGAAGGTAATTCATTTTTTTTCTTAAGAAAGTACTCTGAGTGGTAGTGAAGCACAGTGCCTAAGGGGCAGGGCCTGTAATTAGAAAACAAACAGAGATTTGAAAACGAACCCAGGGCATAGTGTCTGGCTGGACACTCACCAAGCTGACAACCTGCACAATGCTGATTGGTAAACCTTTAGTAGATCAACCCAAACATATTTCCTGGGTGTGCTTTTTTGGAGAATATTCCTTCATGTCCTTTAACAGGCTGTGGATTATGAATCAGAGGTCAGAGGTGATTTCAGCATTCAGAGATAAGAAGCTCTCAGAGGGGCCTGTGAGAGTTCAACCTGTAAATCCTGTTTCGGTGACGTGTGGTTTGTGTGAGTAAACATTGCCTGCAGGGGTCTGGATGCTCTGAAGATGCATTACAATAAAATATGATTAAGGAAACTTCAAGAATGGTTTGTATTATTTGGGCTGACACTAGAAAGAAGCACATCTGTGGTTTGGAGATTTCCAGACTGTGCAGCCCAATGCCCCAATGGCTCTGTAATGAATGGGTATCAAATGAAAATCTACACCAAGATTAACCAGCATATTATACAGTGGTGGTTTGGCCAACCATCAGATGTACTATAACTGTCACAGACTTTGTGTTTCTGGACTTTATCAGCAAAATTGAACCTGTCTGAGCTAGTAGTAATAAAAAATGTATGCTTAAGTCTGGAGGTATAGGTATGTATTGTACTTTGTATATGTTTTTCAGGTCTTGTGCTTGGAGTTTATCTTTTGTTTAAAACTCTGACACTGACAAATGACAGAAATATTGCACATTAGCAGCTGATCTCCCTAATTCCCATTTCCAAAAGACAAGTTACGTGGTGAATACCATAGTGATGCCAGTGTGTTTCAGCTAAAGCTAAAGCACTGTGTCAGGTAAAGCTATGGTGGCTGGCTCCTGCCTCTCCCTGCTCATCTGAGACATGCTGAGGCCTCAGTCTCTCGCTGGGGAGAGGGTCATGGGTAATTGGGGACATGTTCCCTGCTGTGTGTGGTACAATACGCAAACAATGGGATGTTGTCTCCGGTCCCTCGGAACGCTTGCATGAGAGTAGCAATCCTGTCAACACGGTCCTGGAGGCCAATTCCTGAACAGCTGCCGTCAGTTAGACATGGCACACAATGCAACACATGGGCCAGAGCGTCTTCCAGTAAGTGTCAGATACTTTCTTGGCAGCAGTGGTAATGTAAGAGATGTGACACATATGACAATACCAAAAGCACAGTCAAACTTACTGACAATTTCTTCACAGACATTTAAAATTGTGACAATGCTTTGACTGTATTCAGTGCACCTATTTTCAGTGCACTGAATATGTAAAAATATCCCTGTCATGACATAGCTTTAGAGAGTGTTTTTCAGAATAGGACATTCTTATCTCTCGTGACAACAGTATGCCACATTTTGTATCCACAATAACGGTTGCCTCTCTTTGTATTTGCAGATCCATGGGAGATGTGATAAGGGTGCAAACAAGGCCCTGTATAGCAGATAGTCCGAAGAACAAAGCCTGTGAGTAGAGAGAAGAGAATACCATGATGGGGTAAGGAGGCTTTACATGAATGCCCGAAATTATTCAGCACGGCAATATTTCTGAATATTTCTGATGTATATCAGAACTGTCTTCTTGGACTAAAACTGGATCTTGTTATGTAAAAATTAATGTTTGCCATCATCTGAAGGTTGCTTAACATAACTTCCATCAGCATAAACATATTGATCACATTGTTACTAAAGTGGTTCATTCATGGTTTTACTGGCTTACTGCAAAAGAAATATATGGCTAAAAAGTACCTCCACAAAGTCAGGATTTGAGACTACAGCAGTGGTTTTAACACTACAACATTTGTGCCCATGATGATAATTAAGCTATTCTAATCAAGTGCAATGTTCACAGTTTTTTTAGAAAAATTAAATGTTCAGCTGAAGAAAATGACAATATTTTGGGTAAAGGAAGATACTCTGCAATATCTTCGCCTCCAGCCACTGAGCAGAAATGCAAATGATCTGTCAATTAGGAGTTCCTTTGATCTCACCAAACACAGTACAGTAATTTGCAATTCACTCCTGCTGGGGGGAAAAAAGTAGTGGGGGTGTGAGCGAGCCAGAAACCTAAAAGAAGGATTATTCCTTCCCAAAAAATCTCTGCGCTCGTCAGATGAAAGGCATGAGAACAGGCTGTAGAATTGTGTACAGTCGGCGACGCAACCATTATCTCCTCACTGGCGCAGAAGGGCCTAGTTGCCATGAAAAATCGACCCTTATCACACCGAGAGCAGGACTCTCTCTACCACTAAACCTTGTGATGGGGGATTATCGTCACAAACTGTCTGGGAGAAAACAACTAATTAGTCTGCGCCTTATCGTTGTAAAAATCTCAGGATTGTTTTCATGTGAAATTTCCTGCACCACTCCGGCCAGAAGGGGATTTAATCTCGCTTTAGTGGAAAATGAGGTTAGGCACACCGCGGCCCTCTCTCTGCAGGCATTTGGCTGACTTTTCAGGGACAAGGAGGCCATTGAGCAACAGCTCATCAGACACTGCGGCTTTTTTTCTGGGCCGTTTCTCATGAAATGGGAGGAAAATAACCATAAATAACTTGCACAAATCCAGACAGTTTTAGGCTTTCATTTGTACCTCCTAATTAAATAGAAATCAGAGAATGGCTGCTGCATTACAGTCTCATCATAGTAAACAGTACTTTCTGAGAGTTCCTTTAAGTATGGATGGGAGAGTGAGGCTTCATGAACTTATGTACTAGGTTTGTGGTACTTTGTACCAATCAGTGACTTGTACCAACCAGTGATGGTACCAATCAGTCTGAACCAATCAATAGTCTTTATGCATGGCAAAAAGCTGTGCTTGGTTCAAATCAGTGAGTCACTGACAACACATGATGGACAAGCTCTGTCCATTCCCTCTACAAACACAAGCTTTATCTAGTCACTCTGCAAACACAAGCTTTATCCAGTCACTGTAGAGACAACAGAACAAACAACTGTGACAATTGTAGGGATTGTATAAATTTATGTACTAGAATACTTTCTGAATTTAGCTCCCCTGTAGCCTTTTCTGTCTGTACTGGCCTTCAGAGGTTATGGTGCCATGTTTATCATGTCTAAATGACCCTGAGGAACTGTTCCCTCTGGGGTCAAGAGCAATCGTTTCTTGTAAGTCATTAGGTTCATTGTTTGCCTGGGTCTGAATTAAACTGAGTCAAGACAATGTGAAATGGCTGACAGTTCTGGGCAAGAAAGAAAAAATGTTTAGGTGAAGGTGTTAATCCCCCCTCACCAGGACACAAAATATGGACTTCACTGGTGATGCTAGCTTGTAATGTTATTAGCTATGGCTATAGTTACCACTGACATCTACAGCATCCCTAGCTGTTCATACCAGTAGTTCTGACCTAGGTTAAAATGTAGTAACAGTTCACAGGAAAATATTGTTTTAAATCACTCCAGGCAATACAGCCAGATGCAGCTGGAGAAAGACAGCACTGAGAAGCAGACTGTACACAAAAACCCCATTGATAAGCAGAGCTATGAATGAAAACTGCTAGTAGCCACCTTATGCCCCTGTGTGTTTGTTTACCACATCATTGTGTGTAGTATTCTCCCTATGTCTTCAATTTCTAATCTTTCAGTCTCTTTGTGTTTCTGATTCTCTTACTCTTTGTCTCTCCCCCTCTCACACACGCACGCGCACACACACACACACACACACACACACACACACACACACACACACACACACACACACACACACTTACATCAAATAGGAGTTCACTTCTTGCTGTTTAAATCAATCTGAAAGTAAGAAATTTTACACTAAACCATAGCTGTCCTGAGTGTTGACACCAGCATGGTGCCAAACCGTACACAAGGCTTAGACTAGATTTAAGAATGCATAGAAGTGCCAAGCAGTGGAGTGTGTCCCCTCCACAGTAAAGAAAAAAGAATAATGATAATGACCTCATTAAGTAATTAATAATATCTGAGTTCTTATAGAGGCATCTACATTTTAAAATTTTGAATATTGTTAATAGCTGAATTGTTAAATTGCCACATTTATGATGCAGACCACATGCACAGTACAATAAAGGGCCATCAATTATTCACTGTCCAGCACTCAAAAGGCCTGAGTGGATGGTGGCAGGTGCACAGGCTAACAGAGGAGTAATCACCCATGTGTCTGCAGGCCTGTACACCACAGCCTCGAAGGGCTTTGGAGACCAAGCGAATATTTGTCTTGGACTGTCCCGTGTAATGAATGGCTCAAGTTCTGTTGTCCTGCTTCACTCTTTGTGGGGTTTTCAGCTTTGTATTAGTTCCCCTTATGGTTCAGTAATTTGCAGTGAAGGTTTTTTCATTATCTTTTTTCTTGATTTTCTTTTGTTGTTTTGGGAGGGGGGGTATTCAGTGTAGGTTGGAGCAGGTCCCCCCACCCCACCCCGCATTGCTGTGTACTCTGCATGCTTATTAATTCTTTAGTTGAATATCCCAGCATTCTTTGTACACACATTGTATTTGGGAAACTAAGAGTGAGTCCAGTGAGGAACAGACGAGACTGCTGAACCTTGTGAAACTCTCCCTCTCTCATACACTCCGACTCCGTCAGTATCAAAGAATTCTGCTATTTTTTAAAAAAAAAGAATGCAAATAACTTTTTTGGTCTGAAAGGGCTTTCATCCGCTGATGCATAATGTATAGTTGCCGTGGCAACAGCCTCCCACGGGACAGAAACGAGCGCAGAGGGTTCCCCTGGAAACGGGTGCCATGCTGAGATTCGGATGCCTCAGGAGGAGCTGGAGGGAATAGAAATGAGGGAGTTACTGTGCCTTTAAACATTTTCAGTTCATGCATAAGATAGTGCCGGAGTGAACGGTTAAAATGAGGGCGTCCACCCCATCCCTCTAAAGCAGCCCGAAATAACTTTGACAGCCACTGAGGGGTTTTAGAGGGTTAACACAGCACTGAGAGTGAGAGTTTCAACAGGGGTCCACAAGGAAATTTGTTCTCAGAATTGTAGCTGCATCTATATTTAGGCTACTGTAAGTTGATGAAAAAATCACGACCACTCAAAACTTAAAGACAAGAAAAGCTAATGCCAATGTAGCTGAATTGTGGTTTGTTAATTTGCTGTATGGTTAATACACTGACCTGAGGTGTTTATTTTATTTGCTGTTATATCTTTTTAATCACTTTAAAAGCAAGGATTTACCTAATTTGGTAGGGCTGTTTCACCTAGAAAACAACCGCCATTAACAACAGAATGAATGTCTGCTCACCTTTTACAGATTCTTGCCAGTCCTCAGTTCACAGCTTCGTTTTTGAGAAAAGCAGGAATACTGTTAATTGCTTAAAGTGGGACAGGCCTTCTGAGACTAATAATGTAGGTCATGATGGCAATGCAGTTTGTGGGTGAGAAAGAAGTCAGTGTTACGCTTCATAAGTAAAGACACTTTCATTTGTCAGACTATATATTACAGACCTATGTGTGAGGTAGATCTTTGTGGGGTAATTCAACACAACTCAATTCAGGTTTTAATGCATACACAGCGTTACGTTTACTTTTGTGTTTAGTCTAATGAGTTGGTAGACCACTAAGAAAATAGGAACACTATAAAAGAAGAACAGTTAATTAAACTGGCTACAACGGTTAACAAATACTATTTGCTTGCTGTAACATCTGCAAGTGTTTATTTTTTTATTTTTCCCAAACTAATCTGTAGGGAAATAATGCTTGTGATTTATTTGGTTGTGTATCCACAGTACAATAGGCTACGGTTAGTCTACATTATTTGTATCCCGCCTGCACCACCCCTCCCTCCCTGGGTAGATTATAATTCCTGCACTAACTGCAGTGGATCCTAAAGCTGCATCGCATGCATACTGAATTTGGTAGAGGACGGACCGCCAGTTCAGTCAGGATTTACTTCGTATGTACTGCGGCTCAGAGAGCGTCTCCTCGACTCCGTGATCCGCATATTTTGCTGGAAGGGAGTGGGCACGATTCGTAAATGTTCCGGAACGTGAGTATGCGTATGCAGTGTCCTTTATAAATTCGCGATTCATGTGGCCAGATTGTTTTTTTATCAAGGCTTCTGATTGTTTCCGTCCGAGTGCGTCATGCGTTGTTTCCACATAAGAGAGGTGGCACTGACAATATAACGAGTGCAGTGATTCGGTGGTTTGTGTGCGCATGGGAACATTTTCTGACAGGTTTGTGTGCATCCATATTTTCGTTCTTTCGCCACTTATCAAGAGGGAATAGAAAAAATCTGGTGTGCCTTTGAATTTACAAAATGACTGTCACACACCTCATTCAAAGGTAGGGCGATTCGCGAATTTGATTGAATGTCATTTTAATATTTAAGCATATTAAGGAAAATATCATTGCCGCGGACTGGCAACTAGATTTTAATTTCCCAAAGTTTTACCCCTACGCTGAAACGTGTTAACAGGCACCACAGTGTTGATTTTGTACATGTCTCTGCTCAAACTTCGGCTACTCCTGCGAGTACGTTCATTTTATATCACATGATAGTGTGTGTCTTCCTCTATTTTGTGTTTGGTCAGTTGTAAAAATATAGTTTGACGCTTTGCATTGTTTTGGTTTGCTTGTTTGCTTTTGTATATAATCTATGTTCTATAATCTATATTTGGCATTTTCTGTAAATTAATTAATTAAATGTATGAGGTAATCGCTTTTAGTCATGGAATCTTGTCCTCTAGTGGGCTGTTGCCACATTCTGTGCGTGTTTACTACACCACAGCTGGCTAAAACATAAGGAAATTCACGTAGTAAACAACCTCCGTGTAGGGGAAATGCAGCTTGGCTCATTTCCAAATGGTAAGTAGCGACGCCGGTTTGCTGAAAATGCGGTTTGAATTCAAGCAGGGACTGCAATGTAATCTGAAGTGGTAAAGGCCACTCCAATTAAGCAATTTTACTGTTCTCAAGCTGTACCCCACTGAATTGATTACCGAATGGACTACCTTTAGCTGTCGTCGGTCTTCATTGGAAATCGCATAAGTCGTTCCTAATTAGGTGTAGTAAATATTGTAGCCTATGTCGCTAACGGAGATTCCGGAGGTAACCTTTCGTAAGATAATAGCTACTGTCACAAGTACATTCAGGAAGTATGATACGAATTTAGCTTAAATATTATTTTATGATACACCATCCATTTAATAGGAGGTTTATCATAACTACACATTCTGTGACACGAGACTCATCAGTATATGCAGATCATAGCTGTTCAAAAGTGATGTTCAATACATTTCTGACTCATACCATTAAAAAGCAGTAATACAGTGAATTCTTGTGTGTTGTATATTGATGGGACTGTTACATGTAGTTGCCAGATATAACCTATGTAAAGCAATTATCTGGTTTTCGGTCATTTATAATGATTGCAACCATTCATAGCCATATGAATGGTTGGTTGTAATATTTTTAGTATTAGTTAAACAATATGATATTCTGTACTGAACGGATTCATACAGCTGCCACACCTCAGAACAATGCAATGGTACCCACAGACACTGTCCGTCTGATTTGCAATCCTTCCATGGCTTGTCAGGCAGAGTCGATGTGGACTGACAGATATACAGTAAAGGGGAGAGTGATCATCTCTGACGGGAGCGCATGCGTCAGCAGAAGATTTCCCCGCTGTCACTGACGCGACCTGACAGACAGTTCCACTGATCCACCGCGGCTGCGCGTCCCCTGGCTGCTGCTTATGTTGTGGGTGGCGTGACTTTGATGAGTAGAGGTGAATGTAATGCCAGCTTCATTGAAGCGGAAGCCAAATGCAATAATTGTTCTTTGTATTTTGTAACGGAAATTAACCCGTGTCCAAACACTTAAACATTCCCATTTTGGTTCAAACTCAACCGCGCAATCTGTAATAAGATGACGCATTCCACCACGCTTATTTCCTGCGCACTGACGTTGAGTGATTGTCTGTAGAATAACAACGTGTAACATCATTCAATAGAGTACCCCTGCCCTTCGGATATGAGTAGCACAACGCGCAGCTGTGTGCTCCGTTCTCTGAGACAGACGCACATCATTACAGACGTGTCCCACGGGCTTGCGCTCATTATGTAGTTAAAGGTTGCAGGGTCTACCACGGGGCTGTTATGTTTTAATGGGAAAATGTCTTGTGCATGACGTGCGAGATGGATGAAACGTATCAGAAATAAGATTTAATAGGCTGCTTCTAAAAGAACTGGTAAATGTGTCCTTGGCCCTGTTCACTACTGAAACCCTTGGGTTCTGCGTTCACATTTTCACAAGGATTTTTATGTCTTTTTACTGGCTTAGTGTCGCCTTTTTTTCATCTTACCTGGGTCTTAAAATGCTGCCAAATTATTTACCTTTCTCGGCTGTATTATGTTGCAAGATTTCCCATAGATGAATGCATTGTTTAGCTTGTCTCTGTTGGGTGAAAATAATTTATATCAAGTAAGCCAAGCTGACGAATCTCAATTATCGGAATCAGTTCCTCTGAGCCTTCTGAGTCACTGTACCATGAAATATTATTGCACAAACCAAGGTGCAGGAGTGTATTCTTCTCTGCATTGCTAACAAGATGTTCTTGGAATGGTGCCCAGAGTCCTGCATTTAAAACATTTTTTAAAAATTATTTTGTGATTATATTCGGTGACAGTGCCAGTCTTTCCTCTGAAGCCCCATCTTTGGCAGTGAGACACTCAGTGCTGCAGTGCAGCTCAGCCTCGGGGGTTGGATGGTTCATCAATGTCAGTGCAGTACAGCTCTCAAATACAGCAAGGGCGCAGACGGATAACCCCTGACCTCTGTATAACACGCTTCCCTATGTCTGCAGTGAAATAATGCTTGGGACATTGGGTCATTATCTCACATCTGACACACTTGTGTGTGTGTGTGTGTGTGTGTGTGTGTGTTGGGGGGGGCACTTCAAACACCACCAGTGTGTAGAGACCATTTTTTGCCACAGTGGTCACCACACATGTAAAGAGGGGGATTTATTTAGCCACTTAAACTGGGGAATGATTAATTGGCCAAACTGAGAGAAGCAGATTGGCAACTTGGCCAGGGCACTGAGACTGGCTGCTTCTTTGTGGACAGGAATTTTTATGACTTCAGTCATGACCTTTAATATCTCATCTGAAAGCCAGCGGCTCTTACCGTTCAGTGTTTCTGTCACTACAATGGGGTATTGATTGTCTGTTTGCTCCATAGGGAAGGCTGCCCCCTACTGGCCGTCTAGCATCACATCCAGCAGCAACTTGGTTCACTCTGACGGTGTACCATCCAAGTATTAAAAAAGCCCAGCACCATTTAGCTTTAGCCTTTGGGACAGAGAGTTACAGGGTAGTCTGGCCGCGGTCAAAACTTGTGGCATATATGCTCATCAGGAATAGGGTGTGATCAAGAATCATAACATTCATTGTTTGCATTTCATAAACTATTATGATCAATTATGGAGAGTTTCCAGGTCAGTAACTATGGACAGAAACTCTGGACTCATTGTGTCCTACACCCCCTCAAGCCTTGAAATATTGCTTTCGTGTGTACTGTGATTTCTTTGGGATTGATGGTGAGTGACACTGTTAGAGTTGCATAACCAGAGCTGCTGACATGGTATTTGACTGTTTGCCCAGAATTGACTTGGCTGGAGCCGGCAGTCATATCCTGAGTATACATGCAATATAGCGCGTGCATGCACACACACACAAACACACACACACACACATACACACAGACATACGTGTGTGCATCCACTTAGCTTCTCTCCTCAGAGCAGTTCTTATGAGTCAGGAGATGGACTGCATGTTTCATGCATGACTTCGTTGATTTGCTTTCAGTGCACAACTTGCAGCCTAAGCTTTCATGTACTATCTAAATGTATTTTGTATTGGTGTTTTGTATTTTTTTTTTAATCTTCATGCTTTCCTGATTTAGAAAAGCTTTCAGTTTCACTGAATGTCAGTTTCACTCTGGCAGTATTGCGTTTCCTGGTCCTTCCAGCAGGGGATATCAAGGTCTCATGAATTGTTTTTTGAGATAAAATTTGCTCGTGATTTACAGCTGTAATCCATTCAAGTCTTCACAATGGGGCCATATGTACACTGAAACACACACACATATTTTGAGTATTGATTTAACATAGTTGAAAAATATATATTTAATGCTTTTTAAAATAAAATATTTTAGAACTATAAATAGATCCCAGTTTTTTGGAAACTGTGATTAAAGACAATATCTGCAATTGGTCCAGTATGATGTGGCATTGTACACTAAAATGAGAAATATTCAGATTTATTTTCAAATCTTCCTCATTCCAGTAACAATGGCCTTCAGAAAGTGCTCATGTTCACATTTGTAACGAGAAATGCTAATCATTATCAGTGGTCCACTTAAAATGTGATATTATGATACTTCCAAGTGACTGATTCAGTGGTATGGTGCATGTATGGTAACATATAAAGTGTAACCTGTAACCTGTGCCCACCTCTCAGCAACTCAGGAGCCATGTGTCCATGGCAACTGAAGCAGTGTGGTAAATTATGCTTTGTGTAATTCTTTTAATAATGGCTCAGTTGACCTTGGTGTGAAATGGGTTCTTTGTACTGTCATTCCCTGAATCATCACAATGTTTCAAATGTGAGGAATAATGCCTCTTCAGGGCCGTCAGCGAGGAACAATGAACACTTTGTGTGTTTTCACCTTGATACTGACTCTGAACAGCTACTCATTATATTTCATAATATGCCACTTCTATATTGATTGATAAAGGTATGTGTCTACACAAATATGTCCATCTGAGCGTACAGCATGAAACGTCCAAGATTGCTGCGTTTTGTAAAGTGACTGCAATTCACAATAATCCAGATGAATTCCATGAGATTCCATGAGACGTTGTTAGTGTAATAAATATTGTTCCCACGATAGTAAAAGTAGCAAGTTTACAATCTTGGGAATGTTGAGTCAGCACAGATGTTGAATGTACAGTAGAAATATGAGACAAGTCAATTCTGCTGCTTTGCAGTGTGCCCTTAAATAACACCCTTGAGGTAGTGTTTTTTTTCTGGTTTACTTAAGCCACATTATGGTGTCAGCCGTAGCTGACATGAACAAAGAAATGTTATTTAAATAAAAATAAACACTTGCTTAAATTTGCCATTCTTACATTCTGTAATACATTTTTTTAATCCAGGGTTAAAAGCCAGACCATAGTACATGCTGAAGCTTTCCCACAATACTGTATGTGTAGAGAGTGAGTAAAACCCAGCTGTGCTGTGCTGAAACGTTTCCACAGATGATTGATGCTGGAATGTGGGCTTCAGGTTAATAATTTGTACGGGCGGTGAAAGTTCATCTCACTGAGGTTTCTGATGGAGTGACAATGTCACTGACAAGCTGGGAGCTCACAATTCGCCCACAGTGATGATAGTGTCAGTGTGTGTGCACGGCCTGTGGTGGAGAGGGGGAATAAGGACCAAGCCAGGCGTGAAAAGACATATAAGCACTCTGCCCCTCTTCCCTTTCGGCTTCACTGCTAACACAGCCTGATAACGCTCTCTGTTTCCAAGCAGATTTAGCGGCCGGGTATACCTCTTTCCCCCTCTGTGGGAAGGCAAAAAAATGGCCTGAATTAGCATAATAAGGGCTTAGTTTTGACAGTGGTTTCAAAAAGCATAATTTAGTGGCGCTGCACTTGTGCTCGTGCCAAAAACCATGGACCGCATTTTAAACGCGAATGACCTCTCAGCCCCGGTGCAGCTGTCTGTCATGTTAGGATAATGTCTTTCTGTCAGAGATTATTGCTGAAGCCCAAGCGCGGAGTCTGTCGGCAGAGTGATTTGTGACTATTGCTAGAATCATTGTGCTGGATCACTGTAAGCGCTGCATTAAACAGTTATCAGAAGAGCCAGCCATGTCATGGAAGTCATGCATGTAGACTCAGAGCTGAGGGCTGTTTCCTAGCCTCCATTACATCGACTCTGTGTATCTTTGATTTGATCTTTAAGTAAACCTTGGTGTACTTTAAAGGGGTAAAGTGGAAGTTGTTTGTACTGTGTTATGTATGTGGCTTCTCTGTTTTGAAGTACAGGACTTCACTGTTCGCGTGCCAGAAGGCTCTTGCTGATCAGCTGTGATGTGTGTCTTTTCCAAAGAACCGTCTCTTAGACTCCCCTAATCATTTTAAGGGATGCCAGAAGAGATTACTGGGGGAATGGATAAACTGGCATTTGTTTGATTGCGGGGGGGGGGGGTCTGTTGGGTCGGCCAACAGGATTGATGCACTTTAGCTGAACAGCTTCCACCAGCTGTTTGACTGAACTGCCTTCCGCCACTCATACTGGGTGGTGTGTCACCTAATCTTCTACCTGATGTGAAGTGGAGGTGATCACTCTGTTCCCAGACTGGGTCAAATTACTCTTACTGTTTAACCTCTTTTTAAGGGCTTTCTGCAGTTACTGGTTTATTTTCAACAATTTCACCAATAAGAAAGAAAAAACAGACATAAGATATCAATTGCCAAGTTGGCAGGCACCTGACACAATGAACCCATCCTGTTTCCATGAACTCAACCTGTTTCTCAAATTTGACCTCATGTGCTGCAAAGATGATGTCACCTCATGTCTCACAACTCAGGAATGAAAGTATTTTTTTCTCTCTCCAGTTGAATACTATCACATGACATAGGTTCTTTTCATTCTGTGTAGCATGGAAATAATTTATCCACTTAAAGGCGCTGGGATGTCATGCAGACAGTTTGCTTACAGCATGTCACCTCACGTGGGCTGTGCTGATTGGTCTGTGTTTTGAGAGCCACTGAACAGATGTTTCTATTTCCAGGAGAAAATACTCCATTATAACCAGGATAGAAATTATTTTGTGTTTTAGCCTTGGTACTGAAGTTGTCTTATCTCAGATTTTCATCATTATGCTAGAGACTGTAGTGAACGATTGGTGACAGAGGGGCTGGGTGGTGTGAGCAGTGGCTCATACAATATAGCCATCCTGCAAAGGTCAGGCAAAGGCAACAGCAGAATTGCATTGTCACTCCGGTAGGGGGAGCGTTGGGGCAGCCCGGGCCAGGCCTTCGGGTGAGCAGACAGATCAGTGACGCAGGAGAAAACCAGGCTTGGAAACCATTCTCATTATCAGTCTGTACACACAGTAGCCTTGTGCTATCTGAGGTCTGAGCTCAGCCAGCCTTGCTCTGCTGTCTGGAAGTGCCTGCAAGAGCTCAGTAAGACACAGCAGTGTTTGCCTCTGCCCCAGTGAATGAGAACGAGTGTGTGAATCAAACCTGCCCATTGTATGGGTGCACACAATGCACAGAGGCCCTGTGGATTCTGCACATGACCTGGAAAAACCCATTGCAAAGACACTCAGGCTTATTCCTTCTAGGATATAAGGTCAATAAAAGGGGACAAAAAGTTCATAAAATAAAAGTTCCTTTATAACTATGAATTATTTATTAATTAAGGCACAGTTCCCCTTGTATTATCCAGTGTGTGTCATTGGAGTCAGTGGCTGTGCACAGGGTCACTCTTGTGTTGAATGGAATCACATCTGCTGTATGAGAGGAGACTGCACAGTGAAGGGGGAACGGGGTGTCCAAGGCCACGGGAACTGGGCCCAATCACGGTGTCACTGATGTGCCCTCTGTCTTAGGCAGTGAGAGGCGACTGTCCTGCCCAGAGCCTTCTGCCCCAGTCTGCCATGTTGTCTGTGTTGAAGGGAAAAAATACAGTCGCATTCCATTACAGTCAACGGTGTCTTCCATGCCGCCCCCCGCTCCCCGCCGGCTGTCTCCCCTCTGTCGCTTTGCCCGGCTTGCTGTCGTCTCTCTTGGCAGTCCTTACCCTACCAGTTAGGAATCTGTCAGCGGCCTCTCAGACCGCGGCGGGGAGGGCCGCTCGGTTCTGCTGCGGAGACAGGTTGCACGGTGCAGTCACGGCCGCCCTGTTGCGATTGATGTGTCACAGGCTCGCTTTAGCCCCCGACTGCACCGCGTGGGAGAGTCCTCGTGGCCCCCTCTCGCTGTCACGTTGAATTTGCGCAGCGGGCGGCTGACTCCAGCGGTGATGATAGCGTCTCGTTCCAGTGCTCATGAGTGTGGCTCATCATATGGAAATAGCATTTACCAAACACTGGCAATGTTTGGTTCGTTCAGTGTACATTACTGGAAAAAGAACATTGAGAAGCTCTTCCCCATTGCTGTGGTCCGCATAGTATGAGTTCAAAATGTTTGTGCCGGGCTTGTCTTAAGCTGTAGATGTATAACACCATTCCGCAAAGAAACAAGCTCATCACTGATGGTGCAGTCAGCTAAACAAATCCGTTCCTATTAATGTCACTTGATACAGCTCGCTAGAAAACTACGCGTATACAGGATTCATTTGACAGAATGTTATGTCAAATAATTGTGCAGTTGCCTAGCTTTAGCAATGGGGTCTTGCAAAAAAGCTGTCATGCTATCAAGCAAAACTGTTTTGAAAAACAGACTTTCAGTCACAGAGTGGGATTTTGAAAAAGTGTTCTTTCACCTGTTCTAAAGACCCTTTCAGAATTTGGCGGTAATCAGGGTCATTTCACTAGCCTGCCAGGGTGACCACAGAGCCGGAGGTTCAGGGAGAGAGTTAAGCTGTCTTCAAAGTCCCTGGTGATTTGTGGGTGAAGTAACTGGACCGGAAAGGCTTTTTTGTCTCATGTGTCTTGCCATTTCCTGTTTATCTCAGAAATTATGGTTGACCAGGTCACATGGTATCATATCTGCGTGTTTACTGTCCCTGGGGTCACTTACAACAAAACAAGCAGCTGAGTGACCTCTCATGTATAAAAGATTAAAAGAATAAAGCTTCCAACCAGTACACACCCTGTATGATTTAAATTACATCTGTGGGAGTGTTTATATACAATAAAATGATTTTTGTTGTACTGTCAATACTTGAACTTTGACACAGGCAAAGAAGTACCGGTTCAAAATTGTTCTCAGTTGGTGACTAATTTTGAAGTGTGCTGGTTTTAAACAGAGCTCAGCAGGATTACCCAAATTTCTGAACTGATAATGAACACCAAACAAAAACTTGGAGTGGATTAACAACTAAGAGGGATTCAGTCATTGACTTTGCACTTTAGCTTTTATTTACTTTTTATGATCACATTTTAGTTTTCTTCTGTCATTATGATAGAAGAAAAAATGTTTTGGTAACACAAAAACAGTGGCTGAAGAGTTTAAGACTAAGCGTGAAACAAGAGGATTGAATAGTTGTGTTTGTGCAGAATCCTACCGGTCTGAGTGTTTGCCCTGTTCGGTAGCTGGTAGCGGCCTGTTTCCTGGTCGATATCTGGTTGTGGTCTGTTTCCTGGCTAGTATCTGGTTGCGGTCTGTTTCCTGGTCGATAGCTGTGTTCACGGCAGGATCTGTGATGTGCGGTGAGAAGTAGCGGGGTTTGAGAAGTCAGCTAGTGTCAGTGTGACTTTGCTGTAGGGTGAGCGTTCATGTGTGAGACCTCCCCTGCAGCAGACTGCTCATTGAGAGGAACCCTTGATAAGCTCCACACCCACACTGAAACCATGCTATTGTGAGTACTTTTGCAGCAGCTGAAATTCACATTTCTTTTCTGCAAGCTTGATATACCTTCCCTGTGTTTGGGCTTTAGTGTGAATTGGTGCATTGTTTACTACCTTCAGATAATGCATTACACATATGTTGATTTATTTCTTTTCCATCTTATTCTTTTGGTCCCATGTTTACAAGGAGAGTGATGGGCGCTGTGAACTGTGGAGTATGAATAATAGTCATAATATTAGAAATTGTTTCAGACCATTAATATTTCCTAGAATTCAGGGAATCTGACTTGAAAGAGGATCTCTTTGAGAAGTGAAAACTATAGTACATACAGTTGTCATGCAGTTCCCATAGCAATAAAATGCCTACATGTCTTTTAGTGATCTTTTTTGGCGGTAACTCTCATTTATTAATACATTCGAAGGAGAGCCTCAGAAAATATGACTATAATGTGAGTATAAATTGAACTCAAATCTTTGAAGGATTTAGGCAGTGGTTTAAATTATGGGTTTAAAGTATGCATCCTGAGCAGATGAGGACATTAATCAAGTTCAAAAAGGCTACAAACATCTGTAATACACAGAAAATGACAATAAAGGTGAATCTGAAAAGTAGAATATAAGCATTGTGAATTCTTCATTTGGCCGCCCTGCACAGACTTACTGCAGAGCGAGTGTCAGTGGTATGAATTTGAATACACGCAGGTCCTCTTCCCTGTGACAGTTACTCCCTGTCCTTAGACAACACACCAGCTCCCCTCCACATGTCCCTGCCTACATATCAACCCCCACCCCACCCCAAACCCAGCCCCACCCCCTTTATCTAGAGGGGCTGTTGCTTCTGCACACGCCTCCGGCCCCAAGCCCTGCTTTGAAGCAGAGGGACAGACAGTGCCGCCCACAAGCCCGGAGCAGCCCTCTCATTGGCTGCTACCCTGCCCTGACAGGGGAGCCCCTCCCCCTCCCAGGGCTGGTGCTCGCTGTGCCGAGAGTCTGTGTTGCTGTAACCCGACACTCAAGCCTCGCACGCGCACTTAACGTTCGAGAAATGGGACCGACGTTCTGACAGGGGGCAACCCAGTCATTTCTCCCTTCAGTCACTCCCTGCAGGCAGACGGGAACAGCCATGGAGATGAAGTAAGTCCTTTTTTTGCTTTCTCATGGAGAGAGGGAAAGGGAAAGAAAGAGAGAAAGCCAGCATCTGTGTGACATCTCTCTCTCGCTCTCCCTCTCTCTCTCTGTCTCTGGGGGGGTGGTTAGAGAAAGCCTCCTTGCTCTGCTGGTCCAGGCAACAGGAAAGCTTTGACACTGCGTTCGTACCCTGTAATCTGTCTCTCCCAGCGCATGCAGGCAGATTGATAGCAGGCCTGTGTACATGACTGGCACCGTACTGCATGTGTGATGTTCAGAGGAAGTCTGCCTCAGTGAGTCTCACAGGTGCAGATTTGTCTCGGTCCTGGCATCTCTGTAAAGCATCCCCTGATGCCTCTGTCTTTCGGTACACTGATCATCTCATGTATTTTTGTTATGCTAGCAGGTGTGAGAGGCACTAAGAATCAACCAGAAAGAATCAGGTACAATATGTACAAGGCAGGCAGTCTGTCCTTGCCCCAGTTTATACATATGAATGTTAGGGGACCAAAACTGGGAGTCTGCAGTGCGATGTAAAAATGTATTTTTGCTAACCAAGTAATATTCCTGAATGTTCAGAAGAACAAACACAAAAGTGAATTATAATTGTCTTCCCCACCCAGTCTGCTGTATGTCTCTGATTATAACTGTCTAGAAATATTGTACTTTGTACGATATTATGAGAGCTCAGAGTGTTATTTTGCATCAGAGGGTTGCAGCGGCTTTACTGAATTTACTTGTGAGTGATCTTTTGAATTGACGACATGAAAGACTCAGTGCTTGGAGGATGTAGAAATGAAGCAGCCTGCTGCCGCTTCACACGACTGGCAACTCCAAGCCCAGATGGTCATGCGTGATGCACCGCTTATACAAGAATATTTTATGCAAATGAAAAGCACAGCACAGAAGCGTCATGGTTTTTTTTTTTAATGTGGGCAGCACGTTGTGACATGCAGGGTGAATTTCTTTCTGTGTTGACCTCTGATCTGTAGTTGTTTTCAGTTTTGCTTTCAGCTTGCGGCTGTACTTTTTAATCAGACCTCCGCAATGGTTTTATTCCACCAGAGTTTAGGCGAATGTCTGTTTCCCCTCTGACTGGAAGTCTTGAATTAGTTTGAATTACTGTGCCTGTCCTCACACACAGAAAGTGCTGATTGCAATATATGACAATAAATTAATTGCCAATCAGACTAACAGTGAGCTAATGGATGTCCTCACTCCAGATCTGTGCAGGGCCAGGCAGTTGATGAACAACAGGCCCTTCTCGTTTGTCTCAGGGAAAGTGTTTGGGGGTCGTGTTCCCGGCACTTAGCGTTTCTGTAGCAGGGTGCTCTCCATCTCTTCTGTGCGCCCAGGTGTCTCGCATAGTCTGCAGACGACACGTCATGGCTGTCCTTCAGCTGAGTGCCACATCTGCGTGGGCCCCTCAGCTCGACTCAGATTTAGCTCAGTTCTGACAGCTTCCTGTGCCTTCCTGGAGCACATTTTTTTGCAAACCGGCACATGCTGTAATTCTGTCACGTTGTGTCGTTTTTTGAGCTGCTGAACGATTATCTCTGTGGGCAGACTGCAGGCTGGCATGCATGTCTGAGCCAGACCCTACCGATATGAGGAGCGGTGCTCGGCGAATCGATTAAAGTCTCAATGAAACGCGATATCTGAGCGTAGCATGGGCTTGTGTTAATCAGACAGTTCTGAGGGGCTTGCACTGAGGATGCTGTCCTGAGTGATTATCAGGTCAACGTGCCTTCGAATTCTACATGGGTGGGGTGCATGTGTATGGCTGAAGGACCTATTTAATGGTCGGTAATGATCAAAATTTAGGTTAATGAGATACTGTGGTTTACGTCTTCATGTAACAGCTCACACTTTTTTGTGATTATGGTGTCATGCCTAAATGTGGATTTATTTTGCTTTTAAGGATGGGTACCAACATGACTAACTAATACACTATATCCAGTTGCAGAAGAGAGTGACATCCAGGCTACGCTAAGCTATGTTTTTATGGATGAGGTTGCCTTGAGGCATCCTTCCAGAGTAGGAAGTGGGTGTGGGAAGAGGTGGAGAAAGAGCTGACATGAGAGTGCAGGTCCCTGGGATGTTCACAGATAGAAAAACCTGTCTGGCTGGGTTTCCTCATTTGCATGGGTGTAGTACGAAACAGAATCCTCTCCTAAGTCCATGCTTAAAACCGAGCTTTCTGAGTGTTGTGCTCTTTATGTCTGCCAAATCTGTAGTGTCTGTGTAGTGTTCACTGGCAGGTTATCAGGAAATGGGGTGCTGAACCATGTGATTGCACATGAGAAGGAAGTGAGAGGCAGAGACCTGGTGTTGTTAGCTCTTATCATGGATAAACATGTGATAACGTCTTCGTGCGTAAGCACAGTTGTAACCTGCTGGTTATGGTAGGTAGGCCCATGTGAACGAGTGAAACGTTCTGTTGGCTATGTGGGTGTCCTCTTGCAGTGTTATTACTTTTACAAAGGAAAGCAAAAGCATTGCACGGAACCTAAGGAAAGGAATTGAAGCATTTTTGTGTTGTGCAAGAAGCCTTATTTATAAATTGCCAAACATGAATTTACGATATTTTTGATCGTATTAATGTATTAACAGTGTCTGTAGATCAGCCGTAATCAGCTCAAATCCTTGGGCCCAGATTCAGCTGAGAGCCATTGTAGTTTCATTTTGACTGTGGTGTAAACACTCTGAACTGGCAGAAGTTAATGGGACTGGTTAACTTAATGAGTCACCTTAATCAGGTGACTTGCTTCAGTGGATTTAAATCCCACTAAACTGCCCATGGGAGCCTGTGTTTAAATCCCTTGTGAGCTACATCCTAGACAAAGAGATTACTACCACTTTCGTTTCTGCCTAGGTTTTGTTTTCATTTGTGTCTGTTGCTAAGTAAATCTGACAACTCCCTGAAATCGTCATTCACAGAGCCGGTGCAATGTAACAATCCCATTTTGCAGTCTATTCCATGCATATGAGCACTTGCCTAGAGACCGTGTGTCTTTCATTTGGAATACCTACTGCGGCAGTAGAGGAGTGATGGAGTGTTAAAGTTGGAACACTGTAGAGAGGCATGTAGGGCTCTTCACTGTTGCAGTGCCATTGCGTTTCGCTGAATGGCTGTTCAGTAATGGCTGAAGCGAGAATCAGAAATCTGTTTCATTGTTATTGACAGCTGTGCACGGCCCCAGTAGCCCCAACCCCGGCATATCAGCCACTCTCTAATCTGATGCGGTGGGGTCATGACCCTCAGAGGTTACCGTCATCCTTCGTCCTTCATCCATCCAAGAAGGCCTTATCCTCCTGCTCCTTTGTTGTTGCCAAATCTGGCTCTTAATTTGAGTCATTCGTTCTGTCTAAAAATAAGAATCAGGGTGTTTGTTCTCTTCCCCCTTCCAATCTATAATGCATGACTACTTTATTTCCTGTGTTAACATTTTCTAATGCTATTCTATGTGCTGTATTTGACATCTCTGCAAAGGGGTTAGGTGTTTAAACGGTTCAAAGGGAGGGGGGAAGGGGTGTTCTGCCCTGCAGGGAGAGAGTGGATGTATGGTGTGAGGGTGTGTGTGTGTGTGTGTGTGTGTGTGTGTGTGTGTGTGTGTGTGTGTGTGTGTGTGGGATGGGGGGGGTGTTATGGAAGAGTGCTCTCCTCCCTCAGTAATCCCTATCAGATGGGGCGATCCCCCTGGCCGTGCACACCCTGACGGATGGAGATTTAGCATGCTGCGGGTTTAGCGCACCCTGTGCGATAACAAACATGGGGTAAGCTGATGAATCCCATACAAGAGAGCGATTAAAATGGAAACTTGAGAGATTAAACCGGAATATGAAGAAGCAGGAGATCAGGGATTATTGAAGCAGCGTCTGATAAGCATTCATCTTTGTGCAACATTTTGTCGCTGTTGCGCGTTCATTCACATGGAGCTGGGGGTGAAAGTGCAGAAGAGCGTTCCCGTTAAAATCCTCACATGATAGTGAATGAAGGTCTCCTTTATGATCGTAAAATCCTGGGCTCTACTGTTCATAATGCTCAGGAAGTTAGATTCTTAGATTTGCTTATGTGTAAAGATGCATGTTTGCCAGTATTTTATGATGGTATACTGTACATTCTTCACAATTGTTCTCCCCACCCGGTGAATATTTTTAATGCACTAAAGCCAAATTCTTAGGATTTGCTGATATTTTGACATGCACATTTAGCTGTAATTGGCATTACTACCAACCATTGAAAGAGATTTTGAGGTTATTCTATCACATTATTTACTTTCTTTCCAGACACATTTTACCAGGGTAATTTACATTTGTCATGTTAAAACTGCTAGATATTTTCTAATGCATACAATAGCACTTCAGCTCCCAGGATTTGAACTTTCAACATACTGGTCACAAGCATATTTTCCCAACCACTAGACCAATATGACAGGAACATTGTAGCCATCAAGCTCTCCCGAGACCCTGAGACAGGATCTCACTCCACTTTAAGCATAACTGCAGGGTTGAAATACAACCTCGTTCGAGGGGAAGTCTTACTGCTATAATGAGAAACTGGGTTTGAATTGTGTCCCATCATTGTAGGTTTATATAAACCCAAAGTACTTGGGAGCCAGTTGATTTACAACAATGTTGCTTTATGGGCCGTAGTGTGAGACGGTTTTGTGCCTTGACTGAGAAATTATTGAATATCGCTCGATTTAACTGTTAACTGAAATGCGTACTCCTTGCCTCACATCTTGCATGGTAACCCCTCTTCAGTAGCTCACAACAGATGAAAAAGGGATGTTTCCAGGCTCATCTCAATGTGTTATCATTTTATCCAACTGTGTATGTTACCATAATAGGCTGTAAAATCAGAGTCCAAGATTATTGGTTTTGGAATAGACAGTTTAAATTCCAAGTTCTATCTTAAGCTTTCTGTGTGAAAAACTGTCATATTGTTTAATTAGAGACAGTCAGTCATGTTGTTTTGACATTCTGTGATTCTTGGGTAAGACGGAAGACTGAAGATGGGCTTGTGTTGATGGATATTATGGTGAATTTTTGGCGCACGGGCATTTTTCATGGTCTGTTGGATTGATGGCTTCAGTGCATACCCTTTCTGCAGTACTGTGGGAGGATTTTGATGTCAGTCATTACAGCTTAATGGCTTTCATAATGACGGTAATTCTGAAGCACCATTACCGGGTTGGAACCCCTGCTGTTGCCCAGTAACACAATGCATGGCAAATGGTACCTTTTACTTTCAGTTATTTTTACCCTCCAGCAGTAACCTTCTTTTTTTCCTAACCTGTTGAAAGTGATAAGTTGATTATTGTGATACTTCCATTAATGCAAAACCAGTTTGCTCAAGCCCCCCGTAGTGCTGTTAATAGTAAATATATAAATAAATACTGATTAGTCTGCTATGTTTCATTGTCTCTGTATGTTTTGTAGGGTCCTCTCAGGGTGAGTTTACACAAGGACACAAGCAAGGCAGTGTTTTAAGACTAGGACATGAGAGACTTGTATTGAATGTTAATACCCTTACCGCCCTCTGATCAGTACCTGCGGATGGCCGTAGTGAGCTCATGCTTCATGCGGACTGTTGGTGGACACAACCAGGTTGACACTGTAGTCTCTGTCAAGCACATCTGAACAGAATGATTTCTTCTCATCTTTGAACCTTTATGTCTTTCCATTTGTAACGTGGTCATCGCAGTCCTTTAACCAGGCTGTGGATGGACTTGTGTGATGTCAGAATAATGCAGTCCAAAGGGGGAAGGGGAGCAGCAGGCTGAAATGTGCCGGTGACAGTCCTGTGGTGTTGCTGTGGCAACCTTCGCCATCCCTCAACAGCTCTGAGTGCCCCTTTGCAACAGTTTTAAGGAGGTCACTGATAGACTTGTCTTTAATTGAATCGATTACACCTACAATTTAAAAGTGACTTTATGATGTAATTAAACATGTTCATAATGTTTCAGTAAGTCTGCAGTATTTGTCATGTTTTCTCATTTAATATAATTATGTATATATTTGAACTTTGCTCCTGAGCAAAGTAATTTATTATGTACAAATGTTTCTTTTAAATGTGTGTTCTTAAGGTCGCTTACCTCATAGTGAGGAAACATCTCAAATGTGGTTGCACAGGTACAATCCTGGTATAGACCTTTAGGGCTGTGGTGGAGTTTTTCCTCTTCATAACCTTTACTTAACTCTGCAAATATGTGACAGAATTTATGACTTTCTTTGTAATGTAGGTGGAGTTTGGTCAACAGCATCATTACTAGCAGTGCTGTTACAGCTGTTACATCTTAATAGGACACAGGTGATGTGAGAAGGGACTGTGTCAGACTGTGGCTAGAAGAGGAGTTGTGTCATTCCACATTAACTGAAAGACATCAAAGTGACAGGTGTTAATGTGGGTGCCGTGTGTGTGTGTGTATGTGTGTACTGTATAAGCAGAAGAGTGAAGGCATTCTGAATCGCCTGTACAGTGATCATAGCATCACAGGTGAGGTGTTTGGCACCTTGACTAAAGTCTGGATTTGTAGGGCCATGTGGAATCCCTCTGGGGCACGAGAGCCTCCCTAAACGCAGAGAGTATGCTGGAAATATGCAGCCATGTTGATGTTGGGGGGGGCGTCAGCGTGAGCAATGTGGCTGGACTGCGTGGCATTGTGCCACCGAGAGCAGCCCCGCCGTCCCTGCGTGCCACTGTCACGTGGTCCCCGCCCCCACCCTCCCGGTCCCCTTGTTTACTTTTTGAAAGTGACAGCTGTTAGCGCTAGCGTCATCATCATCAGGGCCTCTGTGTGTCACAGGCCGATTTCCTGACTGCGCTCGTTTAGCAAAAGGGCTGACCTCAGTACCCTGAGAGAGCCGCTGGACGGACATTGACCAGCTCTCCTCTCCCGCTGCGACAGGCCCCGGGGAGGCTAACTGACTCCAGCTGCACAACTGGTAATTATAAAAGTGTTTATCCAAGCATTCGTGTCAGTGGCTTCATGGCTTAGCTGTTGATTTCTGCGAATACGGAGCGAATGACTGTCACTGTTTACTTACTGAGATTGATGTCACTACAGCGGCAGCAGTTCGTAATGGAAATGCAGGTTTTGATTCTGCAGATGCTCTGTGTGGAGCAGAGTATAGTTAGCTAAGTGGGTACTCTGTCTAGCTCGCTGCGCCTGTGTGCGCTGACACAATAAGGTCTGTTTTTGTGGACGTCTGTCAGAGCCGTGTGATGTAATGCTGGAGCTGGCTGCTGGCAGCGGGCAGGTTATGATTATATTTGGCAGGGGGGGACAGTTCGTGTCTTTGTGCTGCTTTCCCAACAGCTGTATAATGGAGTGTAGGAGAGCACTGGAGGCCAGCTGGGCAACTGCCCTGTCTCACTGCGCCCCAGTGACTTTCTCCTCTGGCCTATTGGGCCCTCTCAGACAGAGTGGCAAGTCCCTTCTCCTCTACCTCTTGTTCGGCCTCCTCTTGTGCTCCCGGCAGTCGCTGTGGGACCGCACTAGCTGGACTTTGTGCAGTACAGCTGTGTTGGGCTGAGAACAGATGATTTAATATGTGTAGCTCTCACATATGGGAGTGATGCCCATATTATTATGTAACTGAGAAATAAGTCCCATTAACACATGCTAGCTGGATATGTACAAAGCTATGGGGGAGAATCTTGCTGAAGGTATGATTTATCCTTAGGAACAGAGGGCTGCCTAGATGTGCCAGAGGAAACGTATTGCCGCTATCGGATGCACTGTTAATCTTAAAAGCCTGGGCGAGATGAATTCAGGATCTCGCTCTACCATGAAAACGGAGCGCCCGTTGCCTCAGATCAGCCGAGGAGTCTGACAGGCATGAAATACGGCCTGTTTCCCGGTGCATGCACACATAAACTGAAAGTGAATCCATCCATCTAGCAATAAAAACATCTATAAACTCGTCCTGTTCTCTGGGCCCTGAGAATAGCCTGCAGCAACAAGATGTGAATTTGCTCCAGCGCCTCTGTTCTCTGTATCATCTGTTTTCTGAATGCCTGTGTTTGTCACACACAAAAACAGTGTTCGTTTTGTGTATAATCTGAACTGTGATTTTTTTTTTTCCCTTCGTCATTCAGATTCACATTTAGCAGCGATTTCAAATTCAGAACAGTGTTCTGTTTAAATTGTACATTTAAGAATGATATGTTTGCATGTTGGCTACTACCTGTAATGACCCTCTTAAGGAATAAATCAGAATTAGACACTAGCTGATCCATACTAAAAACGTATGACTTCAGAACAGTGACATCATCATTATTGGTCAATAGGACTTAAGTCCTTGCCACTGCCATTACAATGATCATCCTTTTAGAGGAGCCACAAGCAGCAAATTTAATATAAACTTTGGCCAGTGATATACCTATTTTCCTTTGTGAGTTAATGTTTTTACCTAAGTCTTCACAATAGCTAGAAAATACATCTGTCATAGAAGCCCATGAATTTTTACTAGTACCATTGTCTTTATATGTGAGGACACAGCTAAGACTTGTAGTAATCTATGGGAAACACTGCTTGGTTGACATTTCCAAGTACAGCCTAATTCTTGAGCTTCAGTTGTATGACATCTTTTGGATGGAACTGCACAGCTCGTAGTTCATTAGCAGTTTGTGGTGCTGGGATTGGTTTCTGTCCCTCATTCTGCAGAGCAGGAGAGTATTAGCTCTTACACTTATTAACACTGCTATCACGAGACTGGTTCACAGACACACCTTATTGTAATGATGACTCATGGACTGTGATTATACCTAGCATTTCTTCACACAAGGATCAAGTACTATTAGTGTTTTCACAACAGGGCCAGAGATCAAAGGAGATCTCAGTCTCCTAACATGTGTGGTTTTAATGCACTTGGTAAAAGAACCATCTGTTCTGTGTGATTAGTGTAACAGTGAGGTTATGTGTAAGGACATAAAATGACCGTATTTTGTTTGCTTTGGATGCAGATTTCTTTGTTGCTTCATTTCAGAGTGATTGTTTGCATGGTAAATGCTCTTTTCTAAAACCAGAAAAGTTTTGTTGTGGTGTCATAACAAAAAAGTCAAATCTGGGCAAAAACATAGACAGGGAGCCAATGTGTGGTGGACAGAAAACGTGGGTGTGTATGTGTGTGCTTGTGCTAATGTTTGTGTGTGTGTGTGTGTGTGTGTGTGTGTGACTGTGTGTGTACAGATGGACATGAGTGGGACTAACATGAGGCCTACAGAAAGGATGCATGTGTTTGCAGTTGTGCCTGTGTGCAGATGTGCATGTTTGTGTGTGCATGTGTGCCCATGTGTGTGTGTGTGTGTGTGTGTGTGTGTGCGTGTGCATGTGTGCCCATGTGTGTGCGTGTGTGCATATGTGCATGCTTGTGTGTGCATGTGTGCATGTGGGTGTGCATGTGTGCGTGTAGAGACGCGCTGCAGCTCTAAGCCGTGCTGACAGCCAGCATGCAGAGGGGGGCTGGGGCGCGTTCTGTGCAGTGAGTCAGCAGGAAGAGAAGGGGCAGAGGCCTCCTCCTCTGTGCAGCCCTGTTAGCCTGCATTCCCATTGGCTGCATCCCTGACCCACACAAGGCTGCTACTAACTCATTCGCTGATGGACAAGACCGCTGCAGATCTGCTCTCTGCTTACTGATGCATCTCTGTCCCACAATCCCTTGCACAATTTCCCGCAGAGAGAGATGTACTGTGAGAGATTGCGCTTAATAAAGATTCATTTTTTCCAAGTCCTTTGTAAACCTTCCTTGCTTAGAAAATAATAAACCCTTAACACAAAACCGATTTTCTTTTTCCCTTGTATGATAATTCCATATCCAAACAGTTTTTTTATTACTAGATGTAGGTCTTTGCTGCAAGGTACGTGTAGATAAGGCCATGTAGTCTTACATAAATGAATATATTACATCACCATAATCTGGATAAAATATTTAAGTGCATCATGCTATGTTCTTGCACTTGGCATGGCCATGGGAAATAAGCCTGTAAAAGTTTGATGAGCAGTTATATAATTTTTCTGATCCACTTTGTATGGTATTCTTCCTTTACTCTTTTCCTCTGCATGAAAGACTCTTGATGAGTGAAAGAGTAACATCCTTTCGCCATTGTTTCAGAAAGAGTTCCCTGACCCCTCTTTACCAAACATGTCCATCCTCCTGCTCTGGGTGGTTATAGTGATGAATCGTGTGGTTGTGTGTCCCAGAGACAGTCTGTCTGGTGTGTCTTCTCCTTTGATCAGGTCTTCCTGAGTGATGTGATGCCACAATCTGACCCAGAAAGTGAACCCCTGCTCATATAGAGTGTTCACAGACCAGATCGGGATTTATTTCTCAGTCACATTAAATCTTAGCAGGACTGAGCCACATACAGTCTCTCAGAAACTCACAGTGCGCTGCTGTCTGGGTGTGGCAGCTCAAGTTACATAAACAGAGCTCTCTAAGAGGTTGTAGGAGTCTCTCAGGGATGTTGATTGTGAAATTACTCCTTTCAGACTGTAGGCTGCAGAATATGAGTTACTTGAAAATGAGCGTTTGGCTAGTGTGCTTTTTTTTTTCGGGGGCGGGGTCACATAAGAGGAGTGCTTTTTTGTTTTTGTTTTTTTGGGGTGGTGCAGAGTAATTGACATTCTCTTTGTTTTATAATCTCTTGAGAGCTGTGTCTTAGTAAGCTGCTTCCTCCATCACTGTTCACCAGTTGATGGAAATGAGCTGTTTTATGCTGGGTGTATTTCTGTTGGCTTTATGCCAGAAAGGAACTCTATTTTATGTTGCTTAAACTGGATCTACAATTGACTTGATGAATGTGATTTGTGTGTGTGACCTTCTCTCCATCGTTGCTATGGCAATGTGATCCTTTTTTGTTGAGATATTTTCCTGACCAGAGTATATTTTAGTTGCTGAAAATATCCCAAAGGGTCTTGCTTTAGTACGAGGTGACCTGTTTCTCTCCCTTTTAAGTAAGGTGGAAAACAGCAGTGTGAATCAAATCCCTCTTTCAGCTGGTCTCAATTCCTTATTTTTTGTGTGGGCTCATGGCTGTATCTGATAAGAACAGCTGCAGAGTTTGGAATTCTTTTTAGCAAGTAGAGATATACTGCGGTGGTCCACTCGTCATAATGTCCATATTTATTACTCAATAAATGGCTTTGTTTCACATTAACAAACAGAACCCCTGTTTGTTACTTTGGCTGCTCTTTGTTTGGTATCTGTTGCAGTAAATAGAGTTGCTAGAGATTTAAATAGTGATACAAGGGTACAGGAAGGTCATGTTTCGTTCACAATCGGAAAGACTGAATACACTGGTTTGTTGTGTATTGTTTCAGAGCTGTTCTGTCACCTGTAACAGTGACCCATGACATGATTCTGTCCTGTGTGATAGACGTCTGTTTTGTCACCTGTGGCTTAGTTATGGCTTCCGGGATGCAGGAGCACAAAGTGACCCCACTGTCGGGCTTTGCCTGTGCTGTGTAATGAAATACTTGTTTCTGAAACGCTTAACATGGAAACTCGACTCTCTTGGGGAAGTAGGACTGTATGGCTGAATGACTTCTCAAGACATGCTTTGTGGAGGCGAAGCTGGGCCTGTGATTGGTGCAGGGAGTTCTGTGAGAGCGAGTCCCGCATCGTCACTGTGTCTGCGTGCGGAGGGGACCAGATGGCCGTACGGCGGACAGCTGTGCCTTTTTTCTCAGCTGCGAGATGGATGTGAGAAGCTCAGGCCACGGGGAGCAAAGCTGGCTCGTTTCTCTGGAGACGCTCCAACTGAACGGCCAGGCCGTCACCGCTGTGGAGCCCTGCGCTGGAGCTTTCAGGCGGCCATTGTCATGGCTTGCGCTTGATCTCGCAAGATGTTGACTCTGCCGGTGACGCTACGGGCTTAGTGGTGCAGGGAAAAAATATGCTCGCTTTGAATTGGCAACCGTTGCTATGAAAATTGAAAAGATGCTGATAAAATGGAACAAGTTGGTTCAGTTAATTAAATTGATGCCCGTGAGTCACTGTGCTGACTTACTTTTCTCCTCGTAAATATCACAGGAGTGATAGAGTGTGCAGCCAATTCTAAGTATGACCTGTGGGGGAGTGAATGACAGCAAAGTCACGGTTTTTATGTGTTCGTGTACCTGTGCGTGTGTGTGTGTGTGTGTGTGTTTCACTCTGACCCCCGCTCTCGTCCCTCGGTAGGGCGCTGGGTGAGAGGACGCGGGACCCCTATGTCAGAGTTTTAGGATGGCCAGTGACGGCTCCAGTATCCCTAGTCCTGTGGTGCGCCAGATTGACAAGCAGTTCCTGATCTGCAGCATCTGCCTGGATCGCTACGACAACCCCAAAGTCCTCCCGTGTCTGCATACCTTCTGTGAAAGGTGAGGTCGGGCAGCGTGGACGAGATCCTGGATTCCACTGTAAGCTCACTTACTCACCATTCTCACCGGTGGCTGGTCACGGTGCCTTATCTGTACTGTGCTTATGTTAATAACAGGTCTGCATTTCCCCATCAACAAAATACAGCTGACAGGTGTGAATTAAGAAACTAGGCTGGGACTCAAAATGACAGCTTCCTTTGTGCATTTGTTACTTAACAGACACTCCTTATCCGGAGTGACTGACATAGTTTTGAATATTTACATGTTATCCATTTGTACAGCTGGGTGTTTGCTGAGGCAATTTAGGTTAAGTACCTTGCCCGAGGGTCCAACAGCAGTGCCCCACCAAGGACTCAAATTGGCAACAGCTGGGTTACAAGCCCTGTTCCTTATCACTGTACCACACTGTTGCCTATTGTGTCTGTTTAGGCCTGTCTCTTTTGTCTGAGCATGCTCTGTCCTGTAGAGGAAGGCAGATAATTTGTGTGATCAGGGCTGATTAGCAGTCCTGTTGTGTAGTCTGTGTTACTGTAGTGTTCAGAGACGTGTCTGCGGAGGTTGATGTTTTGCCCTCCTCCGCCCTCAGGTGCCTGCAGAACTACATTCCGGCCCACAGCCTGACCCTGTCCTGCCCCGTCTGCCGCCAGACGTCCATCCTGCCCGAGAAGGGCGTGTCCGCCCTGCAGAACAACTTCTTCATCACCAACCTGATGGACGTGCTGCAGCGGTCGCCCGGCAGCAGCAGCGAGGACCGCGCCGTGCTGGAGACGGTCACGGCCGTGGCCACCGGGCAGCCCCTGTCCTGCCCCAACCACGGAGGCAACGTAAGCTCCGCCCCTCTCCGCCGCAGCCTTCCTTACACAGGTTGCACTGAAGGCCTGACTCTGTCCTCAGACCACTCTCCCGCTGCGTTTCGGTTGTTTGATATGTACGAGGCTCCCTATAAATCTTCGAAAATCCCTGAAACTATTTTCATCCTGGAAAGTCTTAGGCACGTCTTGGAAAAAAAAATTCACTATTGCGGCAATAAAATTAAACCTTGCGGAGCTTACAACTCGTATTAAAAAGTCATCGTAAAGCCAAGCAAAATACGAGTCTGAACTCTGGGAACACTGTGTGCAAGGGATCTTACGGTTCAGTGCGTCCGGTGCAGCTGAGGCCTGCCGCCCCTCGCTGTGGGTGCCCGCCGTGTCTGTACACGTGCGTTCCAGGGAAACTGGCACTGGTGCGTCTGGGGCTGTCCTCTCGGGACTCCTGTGATTTCCGGAGCTCAGCGCGGGCTCAGTGCACCCGCCCCTTCGGGTCTCCATAGCAACAGTTTTATTTTTACGATCCAGCGGGACTTGCAGCTCGTGTTCGTTTTTAAACTTATGTCCTGGCTCGTCGGAGCCGGTGCGGGTCATATCCACAGTGTCCCGACTGAGGCCTGTACCCATATCGGGGGCAGATGGTGACACAGGAAGAGCTGGCAGACGTCTTTATGCAATAATTACAGCAGGTAGATGATTACAGGTTCCAGGCCTGCAGGATTAGCATTTTTAATAATGAGCAGAATAAATTGAGGCCTTTAACGGGACAGAGCGGGTGGCAGGGTTGGGCCACGTCCTTTGGGATGCTAATGATTCAAATTCCCTCCCTGTTTTGCCATGGCAACCTAATCCCACTGTGAGAGGGTGACACACAGCTAATCTAATATGATGGTGAACAGGAAGGGCACATTCTGAGTGTGTGTGTGTGTGTGTGTGTGTGTGTGTGTGTTGGAGGTGAGTGTTGTGGCAGCGTGTGTGAAATGCAAGTGTATACAGTAGTGTGTGTATGTATGTCTGTGTGTGTGTGTGTGTGTGTGTTGCTGTGTGTGTGAGTGCTGTGTGTGTGTGTGCTGCAAATGCTGTGGTGTGTGTGTGAAATGTGTGTGTGTGTGTGTGTGTGAGTGTGCGTGGTCTATAACTTCCTGTGTGAGCAGGGCTGACGGGGGTTGCGCCCTGCTGTTGCCAGGTGATGGAGTTCTACTGCCCCCCGTGTGAGACGGCCATGTGTCAGGAGTGCACGGGCGGGGAGCACGCGGAGCACGACACCGTCCCGCTGAAAGACGTGGTGGAGCAGCACAAAGCCTCACTGCAAGAGCAGCTCGATGCCGTCAAACGCAGGTGCGTCCTGTGCTACAGGGGCGTGAGTCACCCAGAGGACATGGACACCTGTTATTTAGAAAGCACAAACTAACCTGAGGAAAACTGGCAATGTTTACTGGGAAATGCTCAATTCAGAGCTCAGTAAACAGATTGCTTCAAGCCATGCTTTGATTTGATTTGAGGATAAGAGAAATGCAGCTCTTCACAGTTCAAGTACTGCTGGGAAATGTAGTCCCTCTCATTCAAGGTTATAAGGATGTTTGGGTAGTCAGAGCACTTGGAATGATGTGACAATGTGGTATTTAAATTCAATACACTCCTGCTAGATTTAGTGATGTTATGCCCCTTATTATAGTCATGTAGGTAGTGATGTCTTTGGTGTGAAAACACTGATTATACTTCACTCAAAAAAAGCTTGTGTCCCTCAAATGCATGTACTGGTGGAACAGCCTGTCAACTTCAAGCAGTAATGTGGCCACACAGTAAAATCAAGCTGGTGAATAGTTGTACTCTAGGTGATAGTACAGCTTGAAGGAAAAGGGCAGGATGGGCCCTTGGTGGAGTAAACCGAATCTCCCCCTCACCCCTGCCCCGCGCTCACAGGCTGCCGGAGATCGACTCGGCCCTGCAGGTCCTGTCGGAGATCCTGCAGCAGCTGACCAATCAGAAGTCGTCCATCGAGGAGGACATCCACGCCACCTTCGATGAGCTGCAGAAGACGTTGAATGTGCGGAAGAGCGTGCTGCTGATGGAGCTGGAGGTGAACTACGGTCTCAAACAGAAGGTGAGAACCGTGCTCGAACGTCTACAGTCCACTTTGGGCTGCACCTGGCAGAACAGAAAGCAACGGTGGTTCTGAAACACATTCAAAAAAGTGCAGTAAATCAAAGGGTAAGAATCAGGCTTTAAATATTAACAGGCTGCACTGATGTAACACATAGAGGCATGACTGCATATGGAGTACACCGTATCTACAGCTTCTTTTAGCAGCGAGAGTGAAATTACTTTCATATCTTTTGCTGAATTGGAATTAACATTTGCAAACTATTAGAATAGTAAATGAGATTTTTACGCATTTGATCTCTCTCTCTGATTTATGAAGTGCCTCACATATGTCTGATTAGATCTGAGAGCTTAATGCGAGGCGTATGTTTGTCCATGTGTAGTGGCGTTCCTGCTGGCTCACAGACTCTGTGGAAGGAGAGGCAGATACAGATCAGAGAACTGCCCACTGCCCTCAGAGTCTCCTCCCCCTGCCTGCGTCAGGGAACCGCCCCCTGGTGCATGCCTCTGCCCCGGCCGTCCTCTGATTAATGATTACATGAGAGGTGGATCAGGGAACAGAGTGTGGCGCCCCGCCCAGTAGGAGAGCCAATCACTCCGCCTGGCCTCTGGCTGACAGAGCCACATGATCACATGGTGGTAATGCACTGCAGAAGGCTGACACGCCTGTCTGTCTGAGAGAGTCCACTCTGTGCAGAGGCTTCAGCGTAAAGGCTAACAAGGGGGTAAACCCTGACGCAATTACACAGCTGGAGTTTTATTCTAAAGCCACATCAAAGATTAACCTGTTTTGAGGTGCTTAAATTTATTTGCAACTTTGTTGAATTGGTGAAAGCCTGATTCAGGTAAGACCTTTTTTTTGTTTGACTTGTGAGCCGAGACACACCTTACAGAATACCTCATAGATATCGCCAGGATGAAAACCGCCTCTGGTGCTGCAGCAGGAAGAGAAAGAGAGAAATAAGTGCAGAATTCTCTTTTTATCTAGATACTGTTATTTAAATCTGAACGGGTTGCTCTGTGTGCCTGCGACGACTCTTTGTTTTTATACGTTTGATGACAGCGCGCGTGTTAAGGGCAACATTACTGGCACATTCCATTCATAGCTCATACAAAGAAGCGACTTACTACACCAGCTCAGAGCTGCTTTTGGAGTCAGCTTAGCCGTCACTGTTTGGCTTGTTTGCTTTCTGGCTAGCTGCAGTGAGGCCCTCGGTTAATGCTACGTCAGTTCGGTGTCGCACTTCCTACCAAATCAGCTTGAGAAAGCAATGTTTCCACAAAGTCACCATACTGTATCTGACCTGGGATCAGCTGGGAAATGCTGAGTCTGTGGCTGTCAGAGGGGAATACAGAGAGTGCCCCCTCCTTTTGTGTATGTGTGTGCATATGTGTGCGTCTGGTGACCATCTGTGTGTGTGTGTGTGTGTGTGTGTGTGTGTGTGTGTGTGTGTGTGTGTTTCAGGTGCTCCAGGCCCAGCTGGACACCCTGCTGGAGGGCCAGGAGGGCATCCACAGCAGCTGCAACTTCACGGAGCAGGCCCTGAGCCACGGCACCGAGGCCGAGGTCCTACTGGTGAAGAAGCAGATGAGTGAGCGCCTGAGCGAGCTGGCCAGCCAGGACTACCCGCTGCAGCCCGAGGAGAACGACCAGCTGGACTTCCTCATCGAGACCGAGGGCCTGAAGAAGTCCATCCACAACCTGGGCACCATCGTCACCACCAACGCTGTGGCCTACGAGACGGTGGCCAGCGGCGAGGGCCTGCGGCAGTGCGTGGTGGGCCACCCCACCTCCGTCACCATCACCACCAAGGACAAGGACGGCGAGCTGTGCAAGACGGGCAACGCCTGCCTGACGGCCGAGATCTGCACGCCCGACGGCAGCGTGGCCGACGGCGAGATCCTGGACAACAAGAACGGCACCTATGAGTACCTGTACACCGTGCTGAAGGAGGGCAACTTCACCCTCTCGCTGCGCCTCTACGACCAGCACATCAAGGGCAGCCCCTTCAAGGTGAAGGTCACCAAGTCGGCCGACGTCTCGCCCACCACCGACGGCGCCAAGAAGCGGCTCAAGTCTCCGGGCAGCGGCCACGTCAAGCAGAAGGCCATCAAGAGGCCGGCCAGCATGTACAGCACGGGCAAGAGGAAAGAGAACCCCATCGAGGACGACCTGATCTTCAGAATCGGTGAGAGGCCTGCTGCTGGCCCCATCGCAGCTGTGCTAGCTCTGCTCCAGCACAGTCATGTGGTTCTCTGCCTGGTGTAATACTGAGGGCCCAACCCTATTTATATAGACAAATGAGGTTCACAAGTACAGTGCTCCAATACACAGCAGAATGTTTGTTGATAGTGCAGCTGTACTCATCAATTTGGATGTCTATGTACTTTTATATATAACATTACATCACATCAGGCTAATAACATTCCCAGACCAGTGAGTGTGAGCATAACATTGTTCGATATATAATACTATATAGACATAGATACATAAATTTACAGTGTGTGAAAGCAGAAGGTTAGGTTATGGGTTTAGGTTATGTTAGCATTATGTCCCCCTGCTGTGTGGAAGATTAATTCCTCAGACTGAATTGTGATTCATGTGCTGAATGTTTTCCAGGGACAAAGGGACGAAATAAAGGGGAATTCACCAATCTTCAGGGTGTAGCAGCATCTTCAGTTGGCAAAATTTTGATAGCAGACAGTAACAATCAGTGTGTTCAGGTAAGATCATTTAAGATGGTATTACCAGTCTGTTCACTATGATGAGAGTCATTTCTACAAAATGTATCTATGGTGCATATTTTGTATTTGCTTTCAGTTAATAATAACGGTCCTGATTTCAGCTGACACTGAATGCATATATGAAATGTCTGCAATATGAATTGCATACCTCAGTTTCATGTCTGGAAATGTTTTTGTTATCCATCAATCCCTAGCAGAGTACTCTGATAAACAGATTAAGAGCATCTCTGGGTGTCTTCATGGGGATGCAAACCCATTGTTTTAGTCTGATCCAATATTACTGCAAGCTTTTTTTCTATAATGTTTAAGGTTATAATGATCGTTAGGTGGGCTGATCCGAGATCAGTGTTACAGGGCAGACAGTACTGGGAGTGTCCGTGCTGGAACTGCAGCTCTGTATTAATAGACTGCAGTGATTGCGGGAAGCCAGTGCTTCGTGCATCATGACTCCGCACAGATCAGCAGAGCCAATCGCAAGCTTTCTCATGACTCCCAGCCCCTTTGATGAGAGCGACTGGTTTCCATGGAGATGACTCACAATCCTCTGTGTCCATCCTTGCATCCATTTGATTCATTTCTTTCAAGTGAACACACCCACATGAAACCAATGAAGGAGGTTATGCAGAGTCTTAGTTCACCAGGAATGATACTGTTTTCTTTTTTAAATGATGTCATTCTTTGGGTCACAGTTCATCAAAGCTGATGCTGATTGTGATTGTCATTTCAGTTTAGACTGAAATACAAAAGGTCAAAATAATGAGATTGTGGAGAGCATAGTGTCCATACCTAAAGTCTGTTTTTGTACAGAAACATTCATCCCACAATGTAAGATGCCCCCAGGACTCTCTCTACAGAACGATACTTCCCCAAAACACTGATCATTGTGTAGTCTTTCTCTGCATTCTCTGAAGGGATTTTTGAACAGAAAGAGTGCAGTAGACATGAAACGAAATTGGATTCTCCTGGCTTACTGTTTCCTTAAAATACATAAAGTTCTGACCTTAGTTCAGTGGAAATACTCGAAATACAGGCAAGGCAGTGGGTGCACGATTTGTCAGATTTTGCAATCATACTGTGCTGATCAGGGTGTAATGTCCATCACCCATGTTTGTGTGTTGGCAGATCTTTTCCAATGACGGACAGTTTAAAAGTCGGTTTGGGGTGCGAGGTCGTTCTCCCGGGCAACTGCAGCGTCCAACGGGTGTGGCTGTCCACCCCAACGGTGACATCATCATCGCCGACTATGACAACAAGTGGGTCAGCATCTTCTCCAGCGATGGCAAGTTCAAGGTGAGCTTGTCTGCACACTGATTCATCGTGTCTCCGCTAATGTTTCATACTCAGTAAGATGAGGTCATAATGGTTATACGGATTATGGGTCTTTGTCTCATTTTCATTTGTTTTTTGTGCCATGTCCTTCAGTTTGGCGAAATAAATCAATGTGAATAATAGAATTTGCTTGTATGTCTGGAAATGTTTTTTCTATCCAGGCAGTATTAGCAGAGTGTTCTGAAGAGAATCCATGGGTCTCTCTTTGGGGATGCAAATCCATTGTTTTGGAAAATGCGCTCATATTAATTTTTATTCTGTTATTCTACAGATTATATTGCTGTGGCTTATGCCTTTATGTATTATGTTGCCATGCAAATGGGTTTCTGTTGAATAACTTAATCAAACGACATTGGGTATATGAAAACGGTTGTAAAAGCTTCATGTGCACAGCAGACATGCAGCAGGGAAAGTCTCTCAGCATCGTTCTCTCAACAGACGAAGATTGGCTCGGGGAAGCTGATGGGGCCAAAGGGCGTGTCTGTGGACCGGAACGGCCACATCATTGTGGTCGACAACAAGGCCTGCTGCGTCTTCATCTTCCAGCCCAACGGCAAGATCGTCACCAAGTTTGGCAGCCGCGGGAATGGAGACAGGCAGTTTGCAGGTACGGGATGGTGCTTCATAGCACCCTGTTTCCTGTAACACCCCCCTCCAAAGTTCGCTCGCTCACACATACAGATCTGTGAAAGCGGTAGGTGGCCCAGTCACGTTGTCTCTGGAGCCGTGAGTCACACTTCTCACCCTGAGGGGATCTCCCACGCGCTCCTCCACACACACTGCAGGTCGAGGCTGCGGCAAATCTTATCTGTGACATGGGCTGAAATTACAGCCACATGGCCATCGGCAAGGAACATTGTTCATGTTGACTGGAATTTAACCTACATGGTTATGGTAAATAAGAGCAAGCGATAGCCTCTTTCTCACAGTGTGAAGATGAATTATCTGAACTTTGGAAGAAAAGCTAATGAGGCCTCAAAGTGTAACATGCCTTCCACTCCCAACAGCCAATTCACGCTGGATTTGAAAAGATACAGTTGCATTGTATTAGAATCCGTCTTCTACATAGCCACAACTGTGCAGATTGGTTGAATTTCTCTTATGCTTGAATTATTCTGCATTGCTTGGTAATATCTATCCTACCCAAGGTAGGAATCCATCAACAGCTTTGTGGACCAGTGCATGAGCCCACTCTAGAATCTTTTGCACTGTGCAGCTCTTTTAAAGGAATACAATGTTGGGAATAAAATGTGACAAACACAGCTATCATAATTGTCACAGGTGAAAATTGCTTTTGGATATGTTAATTTACTATAATTTATTATTTTGTTAATATACAAAGCTGTTACAAAGTATGGCCAACTTTATGTATGCTCTCTGTGTATAGGACCTCACTTTGCTGCTGTGAACAGTAATAATGAAATCATCATTACGGACTTCCATAACCACTCTGTGAAGGTAAGGGTGTCACAGTGCCCTCAGTGTAGAATAGGTGTCTGTTTCTGAATGAGAGTGCAATATTACATTTGGAACTCCAAATATAGCCACCTTTGATATGCTAAGGAGCTCACAATAGCATGCTTTGTGCCTTTTTTCTGTAATTGGCAACTGTAGGTATTTAACTCAGAGGGGGAGTTCCTGCTGAAATTTGGGTCCAACGGTGAAGGGAACGGGCAGTTCAATGCCCCAACGGGGGTGGCAGTCGACACTAATGGCAATATCATTGTGGCAGACTGGGGAAATAGCCGGATACAGGTGAGGTCAGATACGGGGAATAAAGAGATGTAGTTACTGGTTCCCAAAAGGACACAATGAGGAAAAATAATTATAGCAACATGTGTAAAGCGGTACTATTGAATTTATACAGAAGTCATATACCTGGAAAACTTTTTATCCAAAATTTATCCAAGATTTATCCAAATCACCATCTGTCTTACTCATTTCCATCCTTTTCATACAGCTGTCAAAGATTATTTAAAACATCAGTTGCAATCAGTTTTCCTCTACAAGCAATGGGATAGCTATCACTCAAGAATAGCAAAAATAGACAATCACAAGCATATTCAATACACTATAAGAAAATGGCTGAAATGTGCATATTCTTATTTACTGCACAGGTGTTTGACGGCAGTGGCTCCTTCCTGTCCTACATCAACACTTCGGCAGACCCCCTGTACGGACCGCAGGGCCTGTCTCTCACGTCGGACGGCCACGTTGTGGTTGCCGATTCCGGGAACCACTGTTTCAAAGTGTACCGCTACCTTCAGTGACGCCCCCCTCCCCAAACCAATCCCCATCCCCACCCCCACCCCCGCCCAGTGTCCCCGTCCCCTCCCGGATCAATGGTTCACTGTGCACTTACCTGTCCAGACTGCCTTCCTCGTGCCATACAGGGTCCTCCACCCTCCCGCTCTTCATCGTCTCGCCCTCGCCCGTGAGCACCGGGCCCCTCCCCTCATCCTCAGCACGCGTCCGTTCCACTTCGCAGCGTCAGACAAGCGCGTGCAGCGTGCCAAGAAATGGACCCTGGTCTTGTGTGCTGGGAGAGTGGCACCGCGGTTTAGTTCCTCTTGCATACAGTAACGTTCTTAGGCCATCTCACAAGCCCCGGCCCTGGAGCCTCTGAATGCTGACAGGCTCATGTGGTGCAGTGTGGCTTTTTTTATTTAATGATTCTTCTTAGGAGGAAAAGATAATGCCTGATTGTTGTTATCACTATAATTCTGATTATTTAATTGCACCATTCCTTGTATTTGCAACTGAATGCCCTGACTGTTCAAAGTGAGGAGAACTTTATGTGAAACTGCAAATGAAGATCTCAGTGGAGAGCAGTAGTGGGTCTTCTCCATTGCACGTACAGTACCACTGGTTACAAACACGAGCCTGGAAAATCGGTATGGCAGCTTTTATGTTCAACATGACAATGACTCAAAGAAGATATTACTCTGAATTTTGGCCATGAAACCAGTGTCATATAGAGTTATGCATACATTTCCTTTAATGAGTGACAATGCCAAGAAAGAACAGCATTTCTAAACTAGGCATATGGTTGCCATTTTACAATGCTGTTTTTGAAGCTTCACTCACTAATGTCCTTAAAAACTTACTTTGCAGTTTCATTAGGACTATTTTGCTGGTACGGAGGTCAGATAAAGCTCATACACGTCATGTAAAATTGTTCCCATGTCGCCAACAGAACATTCTTCATAGGGCCTCAGATATGACAGGGTACCTTCCAAGCATGAACTCACAATATTCTCAACTATAACCTTTCTGTTGACTTGCATGCAATGCTGTTGCGAAACACTTGTGGGAAAAACATTCACTTGATTCTATGGTACAGAGTGTGTGATGTCTACACAACCTCTTGTTCGTTTGACCGTAAACTGGTTTGTGAGTTCTGTCTGCTGTTAGTTGAAGTGAAGCCTTCTGTGTTTTCAATAGTGCTCTTCTCTGTTACTGCTTATCTGTAAACCTGGACATCTGTTGCACTCATGACTGCATCCGCTACACACAGAATATTTATAACCAAGTTCTTATTGGCTCCATATACAGTTAGATCCCTGTTAATATGTGTGTCCCTTTGTTTCTGTTTTTTTGTTTGTTTTTTTACCTTTTCTTAATACAGTAGCAAGAGAGTTTGTTTCTGAACACAAAGGGTATTCAATGTTATCAAAAAAACATCCATTGCAACCTGGAACTTTTTCATCATTATGTTTCAGCTCATTTTTTTAGTAGTACTAGTTTAGTAGAAAACAACATTCTGCTGCAATACGCACTTCATTTAATCCCTACATGCTGGAAGTCTACTTGGTAACCAGTTCATTTCATGCTTGTTGAGAAGTTGTAGAAGAGGTGGATATAAGCTTTTTCTTCCATAGGTGCTGTGAGCCTATTAGAACAACAGCTGTACTGCACAGTATGCTTGAATCATTCAAAGATTACACTATGAAGAAGAAATGGAAGCAGTCTCACCAAAGTCCCTGTAGTTACTAGTCGCCCCTCCCTGTAGTTACTGAAGCTGTCAGTACTTACATTTGTCATTCCAAAACTGTTGTCAGGCAAAGGCACTGCATACCCAAGGCACTTCAGAATAGTTAATGGCATAGATATATTTACGAATGAATGATATCTTATGGTGAATATCATTCAAGAAATCATGACAATGTTAGTTGTCAGCCTAAAAAACCAAAAGATACTAGGACATTCTACAGCCTGCTATGTATATATATGGTTATGTGAAGGTTATAAGGGACTGTTTGCTTTTCACAGAAAATGACATGCAGTGGTCCTTCAAAATTAGTTACTGTACAGTGGGTGCAAATATTCATTATTATATATATATTTTTTTTTCCTTGAAGCAATTTTTCTTTTCCATGTTTATATCTCTGAGGCCAAATGGAAAAAGTGCCCATAGGAGATTTGTTTGGTTTGATTATTCATGCTGTTTTCCTGTATTCATTTAAAATGCAATTATAGGCTACTGTTGGACCTTTCTGTACAGAGACTTAACCCTTGTGTCATAGTAATTTGACTGTGCTGTAAATGTTTCCTTAAAATGTCTGCAAAGTGAGTTTAATACAGTGTGCGTGTGTGTGTGCGTGTGATACGTTGCAATCATCTTGAATGTCAAGCACTAAGTTCTGTCTGAAAAAAACACAGCCTTAAAATTATTTCGTTTTGTACAGTCCACGACGGCAATGTTTTCATACTGGTACCAATAGCACTATGTTGACAACTGGCATAAAAGTTCCCTTCTCTCACGCTACGTGCACATTAATGATTTTTCAATTTTCCAAACCCGTAGTATACTTGCAGTGTGTGGAAAACATTCCCTCTTCTTACGTTTGAGCATTCCATTGGTGACTTTTATTTTATCATGTCCATGTGCAGTACAGAAATAAACTACTGAATACTTTGAAAAGCATGAAAAGCTTGTTTGCACAAGTTCTGGTTTTATATGTCGCTTCAAATGCAGGATGTGCTTTTTTTCATGTGCACTTTAAAGACCCATGGGGGTCCAAAACATACTTTCCCGTATTACCTTTTTTATGGATGTTTTATCATCATACTGGCATAAGATACAAAAATAACACTGTGAGAACTATATCGTCAAAGTTAGTAAAGTGAACAAGAATTTAAAAAATCGCTGTCTGGCCTGAGATTGAGTTCATACTGCAATGTAAGCACATAAGCAATAATGTAAACAGTGTCATATTTCAATAAATCTCACCTGTAAAGGAGGGAAGACCATTCCATTGCCGGAATACAGCAATGAGCTCCTCGTAGGGTGACTTTAAAACCAAGTTGTTATTGTGATGTCTCACTTGACTAGGGCAATTTGATGATATTCTGTCAATTCTAATAAAAATGACCATTAGCGCCGGTTGTGCCATGGTTGTTACCGGGAAAACTTCATCTGTTTCCATAATTTGCCAGCTTCCTCAGGAAAGGTCGCAGGTTATTTTTTAGAAATAAAAATGGCAAGACGGGTAACCCTTCCACTCGGATTTGCTGTGCCCATTTTATGCATGACAACTTGTCGAACTTTGTGCATCCACTTGTTTTGCAAAGTTACCGTCAGCCTACTGTGCAGCCTACTCGGGTTAGTTTTGGCGAATTTCCGAACCAGCTAAAATAGGTTTAAGATTGTGACGCAGTTCAGGCGCAATGCGTTGCCCAAGCCTCATAACCATCTTCGGTAATGTCGGTGCTAGACGTCAGTGTTGTTACTTGATGGGGACAGTGAGGGCATGAGATCCCTATGCCTCCAAGACTGAAAAGCGGACATCTTTATCAATACTAATCCTGATAAGGTCAGCAGAAGCTGGCACTGATGTGTGCAGTGGGTTATTTTAAACATGTATGGCTGTCAGTTAACGCGAGCACAGTGAATACCGGTACTGATAAACGATCCGACAACTTCATCAATCCCCAAACTGCATTAGCATAAGAATTTTTTCAAAAGGAAATTACTTTCATTTATCTGCGCAATCACTGTAGGCGAGATTTCAGCACAATTCTGAAATAAAAGACCATCGCACGCGGTCTTTAAGAAAATCTTAGAACAGCGCTCTACAGTCCTCAAACGTCAATGTCTGCGTCAATCGTCACAACTGTACGCAAGAGGGCGCTTGGTGCTGTTAATCTCGGGCTCTGGTTTTGAAAGCAGGTTTTCACGGTGTGGGAAAATCAACACGACTGCGCTTGCTCCACGCGCACGTTCTCAAGGAAATAGCTGCCTAAGGAACATTTACCAGCTACTGCTACAACATGGTGCAGATACTAAAAAATCATCCACCTAAAACGTGATGCAGAAAATCTTGCCACCATTCATGCAGACAGGGGTTCGGGTTCCGGCATGATCATACACCTACAGCGCAATGAGAGCGGACCTACCGAAAAAGGTGACACCTGGAGTCTAATTATTGTATTGCACAGGTGTGCAGCAACCTGTGGTTTAGGGAAGACTTGTCCTCTGAGTGACATCGTTCCTACTGGGTTTACAGATGTCTGGAATGGTAGTGTAATGCCAGGAAAACCTCAGACTCCACAGGTGAGCTATCCCAGGTCATGCCAGGTCACACAGTGCACCTGCAGGGCGCCTTGTAATCTGCTCTCCATAGAACAGCTTGCCAGTGATTATGATGGCTAATATAATCTTATCAACGTCGTTAGTACCGCTTACACCTGTGTTTGGCTGGTCGCACACAAGTGCAACAGTCACTGCGTTGGCTGGATCATTATTCAGTAGCAATTGGAGACAAGGTTTTTTTTCTGTTTTTGTTTTTGTTTTGCTTGGCAGATGTCCCTTGTCTACGGTAACACCAACAGCATAAATATTACCCATTCACACAGCTGGGTGCTTGATGAAGCGATTCGTGTCTCAACTTAAATGGACTTCCCTCGTGTACAACAGCAGTGTCACACCGGTTGAGACTGCAATCCTCCAGTAATTCTCTGATCACTGCTCAATGCTACTGTAGATGTGGACAGCTGTCACAACTCTTGTTAACCCTGCCTGTGCTGTACCTGTGTATGCTGTATGTGTCTGTGTATAGTGCAGACTGTGTGTGGTGCATCTGCATGCAGTGCAAATCGTGTCTGCTGTATGTGTGTGTACGGTGCAGATTGTGTGCACTGTATGTGTCTGTGCACAGTTCAGATTGTGCGTGCCATGTCTGTGTTGCCGTGCAGACTGTGTGCAGTGCAGGTTGTATGTGCTGTGTTAGGGCACAGCATTGATGTGTTGGAGGTGGAGGATTCCACAAAATTGTGTGCTGGATCCAGGTGACTGTACGGACCCCCTCACTACACCACAGCTTTCACTGACTGACCGGCCTGAACCTCAGATACTGTTCCAGCTTTCACCATAGAGTTGTGGCACACCTGTTCACCTCAGACAGCTGCAGTTTGTCTTTTTTTATATCTAATGACACTTTGTGGTGGTTGACATGAACATCAATGATTTACACAGCTGCACTGCAATATACAGAGCACTCAGGAGCTGTAAAAAGTGACATTCACTGCCATTTCTGGTAAAATCACTGCACAGTCAGACATGGACTAGAAAACTTTCCATCATTCCAAAAAAAATGAGAATCTAAGGTTTGTAAGCCTCAGGGTTACACAGACAGTGAATCAGAAAAATGAATATAAACACATCAATCATAGCACTCTGATTGTGAGTTTTTGGCTTAATATGAAACGAATATTTATAGACTTTACTGCTCCATACATGATCAGGCAGTCATCCCTATGATGAACATTGAACATTCAGCTACTGAATTCAACTTCTCATTTTTACTTTTTAGTATTGTTCTCTACTCAGTCATGTCAACTTTGTCCTCTGTAGAGTGTGGGAACAGAGAAACTTGTGTTTTCAGCACTTAGCTGCTCTTTCCAGTCTCACTGATGTTGCCTGATGGGGGCGATGTCAAGGGATAAATCTCTGACATCAGTTTCCCGCCTTTCTGACATGTGCCGTGGGACACTGTTTGGTGTTCGTGCCATTCTTGCAGGCCATAAATATGCATTATCTCATGCACGTCCTATGCAAGTGACACTTCTGTGAAGATGGTAAGGTGTGATCAGATGTTGCTCCTGAAACAGGAACTCAGAGCCTCATTTAAAGTGATTTTTTTCTCCCCTCTCCCTGCCTTGTTCAGTGCCACTTCTTGTTTTCTGGTTTATGAATGTAAAAATTTTATGCACAATGCTCTCTGGGTGATGGATCACCTGATTTCCTCATTTGCATAATTCCCATCAGGATTTGAGTGTTATTATTATTCCCTCCAAGTATTCCATCACAAAAAATATTAAATTTTCCCATCAATCAAAATGAATAAATTGGAGTGATTTTCTGGATTCACTTGCCAAGTACTATTTAATTTTTGGATCATTCCCAGACGCTTGTCTTCTGTCTTCATCACAGCTGCCTGGTAGAGGTCTAAGTTTCTCAGCTCTGGTAACGTGTACCTACTGTGCTGCCTTCCACTCCAGCAGAGCTCTGTAAATTCACCTTGAGGGAGCTGGTACTAGGTCAAACTCAGGGCCATGGCATAAGCGGTATGCGGTTTGCAGGCCAGCTGGAGATTGCCTTGCTTCCAGGTCTGTTCACATTACATGACATTATTGGCATTGCGCAGACGCTTTTATCCAGAGTGACTTACATAGGTTATGGTTTTTTACAATGTTATCCATTTATACGGCTGTATATTTACTGAGGTATTTGTGGGTTAAGTGCCTTGTCCAAGGGTACAGCAGCAGTACCCCAATGTGGAATCAAACCAGCAACCTTTCAGTTAGGAGTCCTGCTCTTTAACCCCTATACTATACTGCTGCCCCATGTTTAGAAAACAGTGAGCATCTCCAATCGCAGAGCCAGAAAAACATGTGACAGGAGCACAAAGCAGTGGTTAAAAAACTGGGTATATAACCACAAGGTTAGGAGTCTGACTACCACTTTACCCAGGAGGAAATTACTTCACCTAAATTACTTCAGTAAATATTCAGCTGTTTAAATGGATACATGAACAATGTAAATTTCCCAGGACAAGAGAATCATCAATGCTAACAAATGATGATGTAACCCTCTAGATATGCATTAGATATATAGAGAGAAGAGACAGCAATGGCCCTGCATCTGGAGGAGCTCACATTCTGCCTCCCTGTGTGGTCAGGCCTTACTACAAATGTCCTTCAGTGACCCAGATATGTGCAGGCCAAAGATGCACGCGCACACACACACACACACACACACACACACACACACACACACACACACACACACACACACACACACACACACACACACACACACACAGTCATTTAAACTCACCACATGCAAACACACTCAGTGTTAGTGGCTGCTGCGGAATACCCACCCCGGGACAGAAAAGGGGACTCACAGCAAGCAGGTGACTGCAGCGGGCATGCCTGTGAGCAAATCAGGGTGGTGACAGAGGCGTGACAGCGGTGATGGAATGCACAGGTGAACAGAGGTGCACACGGTCAGCTGTGTTCTCCTCGGAGAAGGGACCAGAGCAGGTCCCGGGATGTGGCCGGTTAGAGGGAAAAATCCAAACCCCGGTGATAAATGGCCGTCTTTATGCCTGCAAACATGTTGTCTCTGCTTCATCTGTTTCCATTAGCGGGGGCCGACCCTCGTGGCTGCTACACTGACCTCGGATCAGAAATTCCCAGGCTTGCTGACCACTGGTACCAGGTGCCTCCAGTTTTTTCCTGGGCTTCTATTTCTGTAGTCTGCTTTTTATGCTACATAATTTATCACCAGTTTGTTCTGTGCCCTACAGATGGATCTATCAGAGTAAGGTTTCTCCATAAAGTAATCTGCTGGACAGGTGCTTCTAATTTTATGTCTTTGAGAAAAGTTGCCAATTTAATAATGACCCCTTAAATGAACACATTAAAATCAGTGTTAAAAATGGAAGTGGTAAACCTGGAATTTATGTTAAAATATCAACTGTAAAGAAGACAAGAGAACAACTGCTATATCTCGTAAGCTTTACTTTCAAATGTTACATTGGAAACTGGCAATCATAAACATAAAACAATGCCAAACAAATACAAAACAAAATAAGTACAAATGATCTAATTACCAGTTAACTGTCACAATCAACCCTGTACAGCCTTAACGAAGTCATAAAAAAAGCTCTATACAGCACAGACCAATTTTACAGAGTGCCAGAGACATATTACAAAAAAAGACAGGGGAGCCAAACCGAGTGATAAAGTACTGCGAAACCTGCAGTAGAAGGACTGGAACGAGTGCAGTGGTGACTGCATGAGGAAATCAAAGCAGGGGAAAAAGTGAGCTTAAAAATGGAAGTGCTGAGAGCCGTAGTTTGCAATAATCATGCATCTTCTGAAGTGCTAAAGGTAGTCTCGCGATGGTGTTAAATCACTGTGCTAGCCACAATGCAGACGAACGAGAACTCAGTTAAGTGCTTACAAAACTCGGGCACGGAAAAGGCTGCAGAAATCCCAGCACCCCCTTCGCTCGCCCAACTCCGAGCGAGGCTGCGGCCTTCCCCCGTGTGACGTGATTTAACAGCATTCAAAGGCAAAAACAACAGGCGTCCGAGGGACGGTGGAGCGAGTCTGACCCACTCTCCGTGATGCAAAAGCTGCTCTCTTCCACCAGGTGGCACTAGAGTATAAAAGATAAAACCAGCCACATGAACGTGCACCAGGGAGGTTCTGTGCCACCTCGGCTATTCGCTGGCCCCTCCTCCGGTTCAGGGCCAATCAGATTTAATCGTAGCGGCCCTGCTCGTGTGCATTTGGTCTTTCAGACAAATCGGATTGCCATCATTATAAATCGATGAGAATAAACAAGCAGCCAGGTGGGAGCAAATAATCCCTTCACAAATAACAAACCACTTTGGCTCAGTGACCACTTGGGAACCCCAGAACCATTTCGCTATCGCATGTTCTTCTCTCTATCTCAGGCTATGCGTTGCCTTCATTTTTATATATGGACATATGGGTGATGCTGACAATTAAGTAAGTTTTCTCTGTGATATTTGCACGCTGGTGTGGACACGTAGGAAAAAGTGCAAAAAAAATGAAAGCACTGTGCAAAATTGGCTTTTTTAAAATTTAGCCTGGGCATTTGTGCCCAGGATGAGCTAGACCTGAACTATCTATTTATCCAACGATTAAGAGGGCTTTCTGTACATGGCGTTGCCCCCATTTCACAGAGGCTAAAACACAGGGAGCCACCGCACTACCTAAACCCAGCCGATCACACATTTCATTCAACATTTTCTTTCTGATAAGAAAACCACCTCACTGTGTGGCCTTTCATAAAGCTCACTTCTCACTGGAGTGAACAGTGCTTACGTGGTGTGTACTCAATGAATTATCCGAAACTCATGTAAAGTGCGATCCTGATTGGATGTGAGGAATGCGGGAAAGCTTTCCACTTCCGCTGTGCAAAGATGCACTGAGAACTGAGTCTCAGAGCCTTTTCTGAGCGTTCTCACAGAAGTTTGTTAACGTTTGTTCATTCTGAATTAGGAACGCTCGTAAAGAAGCAAACTGAAAAAAACAGACACGGAAGGCCATCGAAGTGTGACTGTCAAAGCTGAACTGAGCTCTTTGTGCACCGGTAGCTACAACACATCCGTTTCTCTGTTAAAAGCCAGTACATTCATTCAGGTTATTCTGGAGGGAAAAAAATGTCTCCCAAAATGACAAAGCTCCCAAAGAAAAGCACTGCTGGACCACTGCTGGACCTTGTGTCAGTAAACCCCCATCACCTCCAGGAAGTGCTTATGCCCCATGATCTACTTCCCCTGTGGCACTTGCCCCATGATCTACTTCCCCTGTGGCACTGATTGTGACGATGATCTGGGGACTGTGGCCTCTGGAGCTGCTCTCAGTACTGAACCACGCCTACCCTGTGTGAGCCAATCAGAGGGGACACCTTCCCTCCTGTGTGCCTGTGAAGGGGGCTCTGTGGAGCGTCTGACTCTTCATTAAAATGAGGGGAAATTGTTGGAGCTGTGTAGAGTACGAGGAATGGGTAACTGCTGTGAGGTGCTGCTCTTCAAAAAGACTTTTAAAACACCTCTGCTTCCCCAGTTCACGCTGTGGAGCATTACCATTACCCCAGGTATTTACCTTCATCCCATAATGACTTCAAAACGATTAGAACACGTATGCGAGCATGCTTCCTAGCGCCCTGCAAAAGACAAATTTCCACAAAAATTAAGCATAAGAAAGTCTCTCTTACTTATGAAAAGACATGTTTTTAGATAACGCAGAAGGGTACTCATTCAAAATCTGACCCAAAAAAAAAGCCAAAAACAAAATCAATGAATCGATAAGAGAGAGGAAAAGCAGCACTGATATAAATGCATTAAGCACATACAGCCTTTTGTATACATTTTCCCCACTGTGATACATATCCCTTAGCCCATTATGCTGAAGTGAGAAAGGTCCTGTCTCTCTCTCCTTACCGTCACATGGTCTCTGCCTTCTCTGTCAGGCCCAGATAGGCCAGAAAGGAGTGCTTGAGCGAGGTGGGCGACAGGGAGGGGGAGGGCGGGGAGTGCGGGGCGGGGCAGAGTCCGGAGAAGGGCGGGGAGTGGGCGTGGAATGTGCCGTTCCACCCGAAGCGGGCGGAGCCGAAGAGGGTGGTGAGGGGGACGAGGCTGGCCAGGTGGCAGTTCCGGTACCTCTCGCAGGGCGAGGGCGAGGGCGAGGGCGAGGGTGAGGGCGAGGGAAGGGGGGAGCAGCCGTTGGCCGGGAGGTAGCGCCGGGCGGGGGAGGCGTTCCGCTGCCTGCTGGTGACAGACAGCGCCACCGACCGCAGGGCGAGGGAGGCCGACATGCCGAGGAGGGGGCTGCCGGCCCCGCCTCTCCTCCCCCCGCCGGCCCCGCTGGCCCCGCCCGGGAGCCCGCCCCCCCCGGCGCCGTCCCCACCCCCCTCCCCCTCCCGGTGCTTGCGGGCGTGCCGGCTGAAGGCGCAAGGGTGGGCGGTGGAGAAGGGGCACCGCGGGCAGCTGAGGGGCTGCCGCGGGCCGTGCTTCAGCTTCTTGTGCACGGCGAGGTTGTCCTTGCGCCTGCAGCTGTAGCCGCAGCGGTCGCAGCGGAAGGGCCGCTCGCCCGTGTGCACGCGCGCGTGCTCCGCCAGCTTGTTGGCGGTCTTGGACAGGTGGCCGCACTGCTCGCACCTGTAGCGGCCGCCCGCTGGCCTGCGCTCGCCGACGTGCCGGTCCAGCTCCGGCTGGCCGGGCTTGACCGCCTGGTCGATCCGGCAGCGGAATTGCGCCTTGCAGTGCGTCTTCAGGTGACTGTCCAGGGCGGCCGGCCGGCTGGTGGAGTACATACAGAGGGGACACCTGAGAGGGGGACACAGAGAGCCGGCGGGGACAGGTCAGGGAGGAGAGAGAGAGGGACATTCGCCAAAACACACAGAGAGGGGGGAGAGAGCCAAGACTCAGACTGGGTCATGTTGTTGGTGTGAAAGTGCTGAATTTGCTGCAGACTGGTTGGAAAAGGAATCATGAAGGTAAATGAATAAATGAATGGCACTTACATTTAAATAGCAGCTTTCATCTGCTCAGGACCCCAAAGCGCTTCACAAACCCTGCAGAACAGAATCACCTCAGAAACCAATGGTGAAGGCCCTGCCTCCTTGTTCAACCTCCACACTTTCAGAGGAACCCTATCTCCTGGTGTACCTCTACCATGCAGAGACAAGGGAATGCCTCCTACTCCACCTCCAAACTCAACATCCACACAGACAGAGAGAGAAAGCCCTGTCTCCTTGTACCACCTACATAAAGAAAGAGGAGGCTCTCTTCTCCTGTGCAATCACTGCACTGACCACATTAGACCACATTACAGGTGAATATCGAGTGTGTCATTGTGGTTACTCTGTGTCCATACCCTACAACACCACCATGCCCCTTCCCCTTCCCTTCTCCATCACCAGAAATCGATGTCTGCCCCCCATGTGATATCACCATGAACTGATTCCCCCCTTCCCACTATGATACCACACCCGTTCCCTTGAGCAACACGTTTTCTGTGTTTAGAGGAGACCTTGATTAGGAAAAGATTTAAAAAAGATTTTAAAATATTTGTCTTCTTTTACAAAGTTCATTGAATGATATTTTTCTTTCAACTGGGGCCTCTTTAAAATTTAAATTTAGATGGATATAATGAGTGAACACAGTGGTAGTACTCTAAGACAACAACACATTGTGGCTCTCCCCCTTCCCTTTGGAAAACACTTTCCACCATCCTCAATCACTGTCTGGTTTCCTTTGTGATATCACAATGATCTTCCCCCTATGACATCACACCCCCTCTGTTGAGTAACATCTTTTCAGTGTTTAGTGGAGGCCCTGAAGGAATGAGTACCATCCAATGTCTTTGAGGAAAATATTTCCATTTTCTTTTGCAAAGTTCACTGAGTAATATTTTACTTTCAGCTTAGGCCTCTTTAAAGTTAAAATTAGATGGATATAGTGAGTGACCACTGTGGTAATTATGACAGCACCATAGAGTGCCCCTTCCCACTCGACAACACTCTTCATCATTACCAGTCACCAGATTCCCTTTGTGACATCATGTGACATACTGGCCCTTTCTTTTCTTCTATGACATCATACCTCTTCTCTTGAACAACACTTTCTCACTGTTGAATGGGGCCCTGAAGGATTGCGCACCATCCATCTGAGAAAAAGCATCTCCTATTTCCTTTACACAGTTCTGTGACTAATATTTTACTTTCAGCTCGGGCCTTTTTAAAATGAAAACTTTAAAAAAGAATTTGTCACTATGTCAAAGGTCATGTCTGTTGGTGAAGGATAAACGCCAGAGAGCACTGCAGCCCTCTGAGAATGGCAGCACGTGGGCCGTGGTGATCCATAGTTCGTAGTTGCATAGCTCAGTTTTCTCATCAGCTCTGATGCTTCTGTTTCGGGACTTAAACACCAGTGCCCTCTGTCAGGCCCCTCTGCACACAGTGCACTGATTGGCGAAAGCCTCCAACACTGCCCCCTCCTCCCACTCCAGGGTCACAGCCAGGTCACACAGTCATGCCGAGTGGAGAAAAAAAAAAAAAAATCCTCTGTGTGGTGGTGACTGCAATTCCCTCCAGGTGGGAGAAATGTTACACCTGTCTGCCTGCTGCTCTATTGGACAAATTGACATTTGTGTGGTTATAACAAGCACAGCCTGCATTAACATCTACTCTCAGTAACTACTGAGCAAGTGATAATACCACTCCAGGGTAACATCAAAGCGATACTAATTACTGTAAATGGAGAAAATGCCACTGTTTGGCCATTTTAATGAATGAGAAGACTTTTTTTTTTTAAATAAAATGAGAAGATGAAGCCCTCCCCCAACACACACACACACATGCACACACACGCACGCACGCGCGCACACACACACACACACACACACACACACACACACGGAGTGTAATAATTCTTTCAGGATGTTACATACAGCACTTGAACAGCCAGTGATATTTCAGCCACACTACTCCACTACTTCGCTACGGTTAAGCAGTTGTAAAAATGGCTGTACGAGGGGCAGGGAGAAAGAGGACTGTATGTACTGAATTCTATATTAAGAACTGCTGGGGAGGGGGAGGGGGAGACCTTAAACACAGTTCACCCACTTAAGAACACAGCTTAAGAGAGGCTACGCACTGGGCGAGGCTGGCCATGTGGCCTGGGACTGGGGGAGACTGGCGGTGTGATGCTGGGATGATCAGGGTGGGGCAGGGCAGGTTGTACTTACTTGAGTCCTCCAGAGGGGGCAGCGTGGCACTTCTTGTGCTCCAGCAGCTCCTCGGGGGTCTTGAGGAACTTGTGGCAGACGTCGCACTCGAACATCCGCGCGATCAGGTGGATCTGCAGGTGCCGCTCGTACGCGGACCGGGTCTTGCAGGCGAAGGCGCAGAAGACGCACTCGAACCCTGCGGAGGGGGAGAGAGGGCGGAGGTGAGGCCGACGACACGGCGGGACGTCCCACTTGAGCAGGGCTTGAGCCCGGGCCGTACCTCCAGCCCCTTTCTCTGGCCTCTCCTCCGTGCCGGATCCCGATTGGCTGCAAGAGCTTGATTGGCTGCTTGTGGAGGAGGGCGGGGCTAGAAGCTCGCTGCCTTCAGAGCTGTTGACTGAGTCGCTGAGGGTTGACAGGGAGGAGGACGTGCTCTTGGTCTCACTCAGGGGACTCCGGGGGTGCAGGCCTGATCAAACGAGCACAAAGTTACACACCCAGCACTTTCACAATAAACAGTTACCATTACTGCAATCACAAAAGATCAGTTCACCAGATACCACTACACTGATCAGTCACAGAGAGCAGCGATGGTCTGAAGGAAACTGGACAGGAATGGGACTGTGACAGGGTGTCTCACCCGCGTGGCCGGTGCTCACGTGTGTCTTCATCTCGCCCTCCTCGCTGCAGACGAAATCGCAGGCGGTGCAGCACAGGGAGATCAGCCACTGCTTCCTGTCCCTGTGCAGGGACATGTGGCTGACGAACTGCGCGTTCAACTCTGTCTGGAACCCGCACACCAGGCAGCTGGGGAGAGGAAATCGGGTTACACATGCACACTCACACGATAAACACGCACATTTATACACTTATACACACACACACACACACACACACACACACAAATGATAGAAATACACTTAGGCATGCACATATGCACTGAAAAGTCCTTGCAGTCACAGATGCAGATGATAGGCATGCACACACATATATACACACAAGCACACTCAGTCATACGCACACACATAGAACGCAGATATGCACGTACACAAACATACACACACACACGGATAACAGATGACAGACACAAACACAAACATGCAAACACACACTCACACAGACAAACAAAAACAGACTCAGGCACAAAGCTCTGCTGTTGGTTGGGACAGAGGAGAACAGGACTCTATAATACCTGGCAGAGAGAAGATTAAGCAAACATCTAACTGTAAACACAGGCTATTCTGAGCTCTGCTCTGTGGAAGCCTGCAGGGGGAGTGAGCGTTTTACACTGCTTATGGGTAACTGAGCTGAGAAAACCCAAGCTAAACTGATTTCACTGTGTCATACTGCTTTGATGTCAACATGACAAGCTGTCTGTCTGGAGCTGGGAGGCAGACTTAGGAAGATAGGCATGTGGGAGTGTGACCATGTCAGAACAAAGAGAGGTTAGTGAGGGTCTGAGTATGCATGCGTGTACATGTGTGTGCCTTTCGCTGCTCCTGTATGTTCACGTATGTGTGTTGTGCCTGTGTGTGTATTTCTGTCCCTGCATGTTCATTGCCTTCCTGCCTGTGCAGTCAAACCTCTACAACTAATCCACAATGTAGCTGCATGACTTGGCTACCTTTAGGGAGATTGTAGACAAGTTACTCTTCTCCTCACCTCACTTCACTGGCTTCCTGTCATCGCTCGCATCAAGATCAAAACCTTGGTGCTGGCATACAGGACAGTGAATGGGACAGCCCCCTCATACCTACGACCCCTCTTCAAACCCTATGTTCCCTCAAGATTGCTGCGCTCTGCATCTACAGGGCAACTGACTCCCCCGACCCGACAGGGTTGCTCTTCTCAGACATGATCTCTGTCTGTACTGGTCCCTCAGTGATGGAATGAACTCCCCACGGAGGTTAGGACAGCGGAATCACTGGCCATCATCCAATGCAGACTGAAGACCCCCGCCTCTTCAGACTGCATCTCAGTCCCACTTCAATCCCCACCCCTTAACACCTGCTAGCCTCTAGTATTTTATTTTATGTGTAGTATTTTGATGTATTTACATTCTGTGATCTAGGGACTGCTGTATCATAGTATACTTGGCCTCTGTAAGATTGCACAGGTTAACTTTAACTCTGGGAGTGTTGTTAGCCTGGTCTGACACTGTTGCTCCTTTAAATTAGAATGGATAGACTTATGATCTATTGTGATGGAAGTTGCTCTGGATTAGAGTGTCTGCTAAATGCATGTAATGTAATGTAATGTATGTGCATGTGCGTGGGTGTGTATGGGCACACAATTGATCGTACATACTTGTAGTAATACAGACAGCTGTTGCGTTGGCTCCTCTCAGTGGTTGCCGCGGTGATGTCCTCCTCAGTATCGGTGCTGGCTGCACCGACTGAGTGGATGCTGAGGTGCTGGTTCAGGTTGGCTCTGCATTTGGCCGTGTATGGACACAGGTGACACCTGTATTTTTTCTCCTCTGTAACCACAAACAAAATAACACTGTGCAGGACGTCCCTCTAAGAGAGGACACTCTCCTCACAACAGGAGAGGGTGCTGTTTGGACGTTTTGTTCAGGTCTGTTAAATAGAACAGTATTACAAGGCTTGGGGAACAGTGCCCTCAATTTAGCCCGGAAAAACACAAGGAAATGACATGGACCAATGCTGATCTCTATTGTGGGTCCAGGCTAGTCTCTGTGTGATTTGAGACTGAGACTGTGTGGTTTCAGACTAAGTCTCTGTGATGTGAGACTACACCTGTGTGATCTGTGACTAAATCCGCGTGATTTGAGATTGAGACTGAGATTCAGTCTGGTTTCAGACTGGACCTGTGTAATTTCAGATTGAGTCTGTACAACCTGAGACTCCACCTGTGTGTTTTGAGACTGAGTCTGTGCAATCTGAGGCTGTGACTGTCTGACGGTTTGCTTGCGGACCAGGTGCCGATCTTACATCTGAACGAGGGAGGCACTTTGCCAACCGAGGTGATTTAGCAGAGTAATCTCTTTAACGTTGCGGTAATCCAGTCTACTGACCCCTGTTTACTTCCTCAAAGCAATAAACAAACAGAGGATTTACACAGCCTTCAGGCATAACTCCGTGCGTTCGGAGGCAGTAGCCAAGCCAACCGGTTCAGCTACATGGGGACAGGCCGCTAGGCCCGTGTGGGTGTCTGGCACCACTTTCCCACTGGCAGAACCATGCTGAGCCGAGCTGGGCTAGCCAGGGCACGCCTGCTTTTCCATTTCAGGACCCAGACAGCATGTGAATTTAAAGAGAGGTACACACGTACACTGTGGAAATTGTACATGATTGGCTACCGATTTCAGGCCGGTGTAGTGTATAATGTACAAGGCTTTAAGCATGCTTATTTATGAGATCTCCTAATCCTAATCCTAATCCTAATAAATAAAGACTGGCTATCTGGGTATTCCCAGAAGAAGCAAAAACAAAATTAGTAAAACTTTTCCACTAAGAGCCCTAAGACTTTGGAGCAGTCTATGGAATACAACACATCTCGATAATAACATCTAGATTAAAAAGGTATGTATTTAGCGTGTTTCAGAGAACATTCACATACATCAATGGAATCTAAACGGGCCTCCATTTTCACAAATGCCAACACTGGGACATTCAGAGGTATTCAAATTCAAACCGTCTGTTCCCTGACAACCAATTCATTCTATTCATGTTATTCTTTTGCAAGATGCACATACTTAGAATTACAATGAAAAGCAAACACGTGACCTTCAGTGTAAATAATAAAATGCTCTTATTACTGTAAATTCAGGCTTCTGATCTGGGATTCAGTTGGTGAAATCACATGATTATTTTCCTTATAATGAACTGAGACCTGGAGCTGCACCCTGCACATCCACTATGCTGCGTCCCATTTGCATTTAATTACTTCTCTCTGCATATTCAATTTATATATGTATTTGGGGTGGTGCCAGCAAGCCAACATACATTTGTTTCACGAAGGCCGATGATTTTCACAATGTCCGTGAAGCTGCAAATGGAGTGAGTCCCTACACAGAAGCATAGATAGGATACGGGACTAGGGTGTGAAATTAGGTTTTCGTCTGGCCGTACCTGGGTCAGGGGCGGGACAGTGGGTCCTCGGGGTGGGCGGGGTGTGGGTTCTCACCTGTGTGCAGAGACAGGTGACGCGTGAGGGTCTGCTGTGTGCCGAACACCTTCCCGCAAACGCCGCAGGGGTACAGCTGCTCCTCCAGCGTGCGGCGGGCCCCCTGGTCCCCCGCATCCGATCCGGACGACCCTAAATCTGGAACAGATCCACAGCCTAAGCCATCACTAAAAACTCCCCACAGAGCCCCCCCTCATCACCCTCACCTCTTCTCCCTCCCTCCCTCCCTCCATTACCTCCACCCCTCCTCCCTCTACACTCCCCATCACCTCCACCCTTCCTCTCTCTATATCCCATCATCGCCCCCACTTCTTCTCCCTCCCTCTATACTCCCCTTCACCTCCACCTCTCCTCTCTCTATCCCCCCGTCAAACCAGACTCACCCTATCTCTACAGAAGAGAGAGAAGCCCCCCAAAGCCAGGACTCTTACCCTCATTATCAGAAGGCAATGAGCACCTTTACAAGGAAGAAAAACCTACACTGGGTTTACTCTAGCAGCTTTGTTCACTGCAGTCAAAAGTAACAGTTACCCCGTGAAATAAAGTCGAAATTCGTTTTCACACCGCTATAAATATATAATAAAACACTCCAATGCAAACCGACATTCCTGACTTGTGTTGAGCACCGGGGAAATGTAAAGCTGTCTGTCCATGTGTTTCTTGGCTTTAAGCGCTCCGAAAGAGACGACCGAACGGCTTTTGGCGACTCAGCAGGAACTGCGACCGCTCCTTTGAGGTCGGGTTTGTTAATAAAGAGCGCATTCTTTGCACCAATAAGATTTGGCAAAAAGGACAGGGGAGGTTTTTTTTTTTTAGAAAGAGAAGAGGAAGTGGGCGCAGCGGCGTTTTCTGCCGCGTCTGAGCGGGTTTTATGGGGGGTCGTTTAAGGAGCGGATGCGCCAGGCCTTGAGAAGGGGCCCTGAGGGACACTGCTCTGGGCCTCCGCTCCTGGCACCGCTCGCCGGTGGCTCTCTGGCCTCTCAGCTGGTGCGCAGGATCTGCGGAGTGTATCTGGGTCTCTGAAAACTGGCTCAGAGTCGCAACAAAAAGTAAGGAGGAGGAGTTTCGAGTCACAAGGTCTCCTTGTCTGTGCGAGAGCTGGTTTCCTCATCTGATCAGGCAGGGAAGAGAGGTCTAACTGCATTTGGAGTCTTTTTCTGTCTTTCTAGCTCTTCATCAGTAGAAAATGGAGAAAGTGAATGCAGAATGCAGCATTTCCACATGAAGTCTGCTAAAGCTAGACAGATTAAATGAAAGAACACTGTGGCCTAAACCTCCTCTGAGGCCCCTAGCGAATGTCTTTTCATAACTGTCGACCCTTGACAACTAGCGGGAATTCAAGGGTGAGGGCCTCTGTCTTTCTGCGTCTTCCTATGGGCCTCCCCTGTGTCTGTGATTGTCCTTTGCCACTAACCTGTGACAGAGTCAGTGCTGCATGCCTCCCATGTTTCTCTTTCTACAGTCCTTCTCTGTGTCTGTAGTCCTCCTTTGTGTCTGTAGCTGGAAAATGCATCTTTGTCTGCAGTGCCAATTTCTATACCTGTAGCTCTACCCTGTTCTGTACAGGACAGCCCCTGATGTGTCAGTATTCCACCCTTATGGCCGTGTCCTCCCTGCGTCCGTAACCTTTCCCCACGTCTACAGCTATCAGCTATAGTAGACCATCCAGCTCCTAAAGTCCCTCTTCAGCAGGCTGAGGCATTAACATCATTAACATGCAGGAGTCAGACATGGGGGACAGGTTTAGCAGCAGGTCAAAGAGGCCTGAGGTCTTGGCTCCAACAATGACTGATATTTAATTGAAGCACTTAAGGGCTGATGCAGGCCTTGAAGTAGTTAATGGTTTAATTGGTCTTATTAAAGCTGGAGAGACACAGCCTCCGCAGTGCTGGCTGAGAATGACCCAGGGCTATGAGGAGAGGACAGAGGACCACGCTGAGTCTCTCTCTCTCTCTCTCTCTCTCTCTCTCTCTCTCTCTCTCTCTCTCTCACACACACACACACACACACACACACACACACACACACACACACACACACACACACACACACAGAAATGCAGTGACAAAAACACAGTCATGCGCACACACAAGCCCACAGACACTGACACACAAGCACACACACATACACACACCACACACACACACACACACACACACACACACACACACACAGTCTCACAAACACACAAACACAGAAATGTAAGGACAAAAAAACCAACCACACATGCACACACAGACACACACACACACACACACACACACAAACTGACACACAGATACACACACGCTCACAAACAAACATACACAACTCAGCGCATCCACCAGGCGTCTCGGGGTGCGAGACACCGCGGGGCCAGCACCCCGCTTGCAGAGAAGGGAAGCATTTTCTAGGACACCCCTTGACACGTAAAACGCAATCATTTTTTCATTAAGCCGAGGAGCGGTATGCCGGCACACACTAATTAACCTGGGCAGCGCTGAGAGCAGGGGAGACAGCTGAGCTGCATGTGTGTGTACAGCCGGGCGGCTTTACCGTTCGGAGCTCCTCTGGAGGAACAGCAGGCCTTTGAGCTGGAGTCGCACGGGCTCTGCCCCAGTCGCTCGTCACGGCAGGAGCTGCAGAGGACAGCTGCATTACCGCTCACATTACACACTTATTTATTCACAAGCAGCCAATGCATACCGTGTGGGGAAATCACAGCGGAGGTGCTGCTAAACCAATAACGATCAAAGGCTCTAATCGTATTTTACAGCGTACCTGTTAGCGCCCAACAGACCGCCGCCTTTGAGGCTGTTAGCTTTGCTTACTCTCTCTGAAAAAGAAAAGAACACAGCAGGGAAAATTGTGATAAATCATTATTAAAGGATTTTTGTTCGATGCAACATTTTTTGTGATGAAAATGGACTTTGGGTAAAGCCGCGACAGATCGCTATCTGCGCGCGCACACAGAGTGACATCTGAGGATAACAGCTAATTACGCTCCATCAGAGGAGAGAGATCCGCCCCCCCCCCGCTCTCCCGTACCTGAGAGTTTGAAGAGGAGCTCGGAGGCCAGCTTGACCGAGATGTCCTGGGAGAAGAGGGCCTTCTGCGGGCAGCCCGCGGCCTCGGGGAAGCGGGCCAGGGGGTCGCCCTCGCAGGTGCCCGCGGGTAAGGCGCCGAAGCCCAGCAGGTGAGAGGGGGTCGGCGGGGGGTCCTCGGGCGGGTCCACCTCCATGGGCTCAGCCTTCACCGTCGCCTGCTGGAAACTGGCCTCCTTCTTCTCTGCTGAAACCGAGGGGTCAGAAACAGACTCAGACGCATAAACAGCGTACAGCCAAACTACTGCACCACACAATCACAGAATCAACAGCCAGACTACTGCACCACACATCCGCATAATCTACATTCAGCCTACTGCCCCACACATTCCCAGAATCAACAGTCAGATCACTGCCCCACACATCCAAAGAATCTATATTCGGACTACTGCAATACAAATCCAGCCAATACAGTTCACTGTCCACCTGCCCTGCTATACCAAAAATCCTTTAGGACTGGTAAGAAAACAAAATACAACTTTTCCTTCAACTGTGAAATTTCAGAGATAAGTTCAGGAAATAGAATCCCGGTGTTTCTCCCTGAGCTGCGGGGAGCCCACAGTGCAGAGTTCTCTCCGCTCCAGCCAGAGTGGAAGCTGCGGACAGCGGAGCGACGCAGAGCGGTAATGGCATGTGCTTCTGAATTTATGAGGAATGTAAATACAGGAAGGAGGACGGTATGTTCAGATGGTACTCTCCAGCTCTTGGGAGATCAGGGACGCCGCTCTCTGAGCCACACAGAGGACGGGAGCATTATTAAATTAATTATGAAAAATGCCGGAGTGCACCGCACTCATTACAGGCTAAAAGGTTTCCTTGTAGTCAAGGTGTTGTAAACTCAGCGTCCCATTGAGCCGCTTGAGAATAGCTCCCTTTTAAAAAGATCGGCTAATCTCTTTGGAATCTGTCCGAGAGAGAGAGAAAAAAAACTCTTGAATTCTTTCAAGATAACAAGACCTTAACACCAACCCCCTTATCAGATCAGTTCAAGAGGTTAGACAAACGGAGAGCTAAATATATCCCCCACTGTCGACGGCATCTGGTTTTTAAATGTAAGAAAGCCTGGATGAAATCCCTCTCCCCCCAAACAGCTGGAAAGCGCAGTGGGATTTGCGCATCTGCTGACGTGACAGGGAGAGATTACTGACGGAGGAGAGCTGCCAGGCGGGGGGTAGCACGGCCCGGGCTCCGGGTCCCCAGGCAGGGCCGGCTTTGCGCGGGGGCCTGTCTGGGCCTGACCTACATCGTGCCCGCGCACCGCGGGGCCCGGGTCCGCAGACCGTCCACGCCGGGGGGACACTGACAGCTAGCAGCTCGCTAATCCTTTAATAAGACGCCTACAGCCAGCCCCGGGGCCGGGGTCAGCGCGGGGCGGGGTCAGCGAGGGGACACGGCGCCACGCTCGCGCGGCCGCGGCGAGAGACGAGCGCACACACGCCGCTCTCCGCCGCAGACGAACGCGGGAGCGTCCGGTCTCCCGCCACAAGGGCCTGTCTCTGCGAGCATCACACCACAACCGGTCAGCAGGACAGCTCGTCTATTAGCGCAAAATCACTGCCTCAGGTGCACATTAACCTGACCTTGCAAAGTGTGGGAGTGCGTGTTAGAGGGAGGGGGAGAGAGAGAGAGATTGGGAGAAAAACAGAAAGAGAGAGGGAGAAAGAGGGACAGACAGAGAAAAGAGAGTGGGAGGGAGTGCGTGTGTGTGTGTGTGTGTGTGTGTGTGTGTGTGTGTGTGTGTGTGTGTGTGTGTGTGTGTGTGTGTGAGAGAGAGAGAGAGAGAGAGAGAGAGAGAGAGAGAGAGAGAGAGAGAGAGAGAGAGAGAGAGAGAGAGAGAGAGAAACTGAGGGGGACGGCTGAAACCAGAAATGCGAGGTTGTCATTTTCAGTCATGTCTCCTCTGACCTGGACAGCAGGGCGACGTGTCAGTCAAAGGGGAAAGGCTCTGAGGTTTAGAGGCACAACATGAACATCCAGTAACTGCAGTATTCACAGCACTCTTCTCTGTGTCTCAGCCAATGGCACAAAGAATAAACTAAATCATTTATACAGAATACACAGGAAGGAGTCTCAGAGACAGAGAGATTGTGAAAATAATCAATATCTCAGACAGCAAGTTCTGAACAACTAAAGTAAGACCCTGCAAACTTCCCATTATATGGTAGACCACTTTATAAGCTCTCTAAAACCAAAGCTGTTGATATAATCCAGTCAGAGAAGAGGGTCTGAAAATCTTAGGGTGGGGGAGGGGTGTCCCAAAGGGGTTATCTTTGAACACCTCTATGGTCATTTTGCTCCAGAGTTTTTGCTTACAGTCGCCACTGTTATTAATTCTCTCAGAGGAGAACGCTGCGGAACGTGGAGGAAACGTTGATTAAGATGAAAAGGGGAGAGGTTGCAGCAGGCTTTCCCTGCAGAGCGGGTGCTGTAATCCACCGTCCGTGCAGCGTCAGGCACAGAGATGTCTTTAATTGGTTCGGCTTAATCGCAGAGGGCATGTTGGGGGCGGG